>CM053152.1:90793950-90953950 GCA_028571685.1 Heterohyrax brucei | reverse complement strand
GTTCTGACACTCTACTCTTGATATTCTAGGATGCTGCACATAGAATACATACATACACTTACATACTGTGGTGGAGTGAATTGCTTTTATATGATCTTTCTGTTCAGGGTCTTATAACTCATCCAAAATGATTGACTGGGCCAAAATTTTGCAAGGGATTGGTCAGATGACTATGCAGATTGAGTGGCTTATATTTTAGCAAGGGGATTAGTCAGTTCCTGGCCCTGCTGGGAGGACCATGCTTTGAAATTGGTAAGAAGTAGGCTTATACAAAGGGCAATCCACAAAGTCTTGAGGGAAACCTCACTACCACCAAGAACAGCCTGGACTGGAACATGTCCTTTGGATTGAGGACACAAGGTCTCTGCCCTGATAACTTCCCCGGCTCAGAAGAAAGAGATGTATAACACATATGGAAACACATAATCAAGTTAGTGTTTCTACCTCTACACTTCATCTGTAGATGCCAAAGATCCACGCAACCCCCAACTTCATCTGTAGATACTAAAAATCCATTTGCCCCGTTGACTTCCCAAACTCTGCTTCAAATAATGTTAACATCTCGTTCTTTCTCTCCCATTATTGTCTGGCTCTATACTTAGTAGTACTACTTTCACACAGTAGCTGTGCTAGATTTCTAGAAATCGTCTTGGAGCTTCCCTCTTACACTCAAAATTCAACCTGGTATGAGCAAGTATTTCTCATTATTTTCTGAGTCAGCTTCTACCTCCCTCCACCCAAACTTGTCATCCACGATCAAGTTTATCTCATCTCATACCTGAACGAGATGAACCACAGTTATCACTTGGTCTTACTTATTAGTGCATTGATGGCTGCATTTTTGAGGACTTAATTGGTTTTGCTGACATCAGCCCTCAGGGGCTTTCTGCTCTTTCCTACCTATGTTCTTTCCTCCATTGAAAGGATACTGACTCATCATGATGTACCTTTGCCTTACCTCTCAGTAGCGTTCCAAACTCAAATAGCTGACTTCCTGTTTAACTCGGGTGCTGAATATGCCCTCCCCAATCATTGCTCCTTCTCCCATTCCCTAATCTATCTCCTTTTGGATTTAACATTTCAGGAAAGAATAGCACCATTTGTCCAATTTCATACTTGGTTCTATGGAATCATTATTCGTTCACTTATTTCATTCACATATGCTCAGGATTAAATATATGTAAAATCTTTTCTTCTTTTTCAGTGCTATCACCCTAGCCAGAACTCCCACATCTCTGAACTAGAATCCTGCAATAATAAGTTGCCACTTGTTGATTTCCTTACACCAACCCTTGCCCTCTCCGACTCTAACTTGTGTTTTCTACATAGCAGTCAATCAGATAATTTTAATGTATAAATCAGATAATTTTATTTCTCTACTTAAAATATCCCAATGGTGGTTCATCCTTCTTTAGATAAATTATATACCCTTTTAGTGCTCTGAGAACACAGTAGCTGAGAACACACAGTTTGTTAATCTCCCCAAATTCCCCAATACGCAAAGAGTAACTAGACAGTAAAAAAGCAAAAGTCCGTGGACAATGGCTATAATGAACTCTGGTGACTCTCTGAGCTCCAGAATGAAAGACAGTATTTAAAAAATGACAATAACCTTATCTGCATGGCGGTTTTTGTTCTGTGTTGTTTCTGAAAGGAAGAAGTTACTGTGCATCTTAAAGACCAGGTTTACCAATAGGAACTCACTGGAAAGTGGCTGAAAATGGAGGAAGTTTTGTCCCACTCCAAAGGTAAGTGGTAGAAAGTTCTATAGAAGGTTTGAAGAGACTGGAACATCAGGTTCTACGAACTTATTAAAACTAACCAGTTGAATCTGCCTTCTAGGGCAAAACCCTGCACTAAGGATATGTTTCTGTGGACAGGATCTAAATTTCCTACGTAGGATAGGAAAAAGTAAAAGAAAGGGTCTAGCTAAAAGTGGTGGAGGGGGAAATAAAATCTAGAGGATCTCAGAAAACAATGACCCCATAATGAACGCTACAGGTACACAAAAAGGGAGGATGCTTCATGAGGTGGAAAAACAAACTTTGTCCTGAAACACAACTTCTTCTAAAGTTTAAGCAAACTAATTTCACCTGAAACATAAAATTAAAGTAAAATGCTGTATTGTTATTTAAAAAGAATAAAATAACATCCCAGCAGACAATGAGCACAACGCCAGAAAAACATGCCAAAGAAACTCATAAAACCTATAAGCTACTGTTTTAAAACAAGGTTAAAAATAGTAAGAAAACCACACAATGTGTAAAAGAGCAGCATAGAATTAAAAAGACAAAAACACAGAAATTAAGTCATAATATTCAGGAAAGAATTACAATGAAAAGAAATATCACTTTAAAAATGAATAATAATTTTAGAATGTACACAGAGAAAATGCTGACTTAACAGAGAATGAAAAAGAAATGAAGAGAGAGATAAAAATTCAGGAGAAAGCAGGGGAAAAAAACTCAAGAGGTCATAAATATCAAAGGAAGAAAAAAGATACAACGTATTATTTGTAGAAGCACCAGATGAAGGGATGTAAAGCTAAGAAATAAAATAGATGCTAAAAATCTGTATTTCAAGAAAACACGTCTGAAATAATGATTTTAAAAACATTTGAAATTATAGATTGATAAGGCATACACATGTCTGAAAATGCTGACACAGAACATCAAACATCAAGATATGTCCTGTTTTTATTTATTAATTTATTTTTAAACTCAGTTGGGAATCTAAGCCAAAAGAAACAAGTAAATCATGATAGATTATCATAAAATTTTTAACATCAAGCCTTTTTTACTACATAATGAAATGGTTCCATATTTAAGATATTTCATATTCATGTTTAAGGAGATAGTTTCATACTTAAGAGCATTAAATATACAATTACTTGTAGATCTGAAACTAAATGAAAATTAAACAAAATAGAGAACATAACGGTGGTCGATTTCAGCAATGCAGATGTGGTACAACTACCACTAGTTTATGACTCCAAGTGTATTCTTGCAGAGCCTTGGTGGCACAGTGGCTAAAATGCTGGGCTGCTAACCAAAAGCTCAGGGGATTGAACCCACCAGAAGAAAGATGTAGCAATCGCTTCCATAAAGATTTATAGGCTTGGAAGTTCTGTGGAATGGCTCTGCTCTGTCCTACCAGGTTGCTGTGAGTGGGAATTGACTCAATGGCAATGATTTTGGGTTTTGCAATGTTTAATATGTCGACTCCAACTCGATGGCACTTGGCTTGGCTTGAGTGGAGCAAAGGGTTAAGTATTCCCCACAAAATTGGTGGTTCGGATCCACCCACAGCCCTCAGATGAAAGAGCTGGCAGTCTACTTCTGAGATGTCAGAGCCTTGAAAATCCTATGGAACAGTTTAACTGTGCACACACAGGCTAGCTACAAATCAGAGGTGATAAGAAAACAACTATCTAACAAGGACAACAACAATGTGTCGATAGATACAGTCATTAAGTATTATAATTTAACACTAAGCTCATAAAATCCCCCCAAAAGAAAGAATATACCATTACCATTAGTCTTACAAAACATAACTCAAAACACACACATACTAAATTAAAAAGCTGAATTTGTTTATTTCTCTCCAAATACTAGCTTACAAAAATTACAGGAAATAGAGGACTACATTACACTCGATCATGAGGAAGCAACTGGCACCAAAAGATTCTGGAGTTTTCAGGAAATTCATGGTGTGAAAAATAAGAAATGAATGGAGAACATTTAGAGTAAAAGATACCTGAAATACTTATAAAAAGATTAGCAAAACTAAGAGTGTGCAAGTGCTTTTGTAAGCGATACGACTATATATATATAAAAAAAAAAAGCACACAGAGAAGTGACTTCTCTGACCATGAAGATGGTGATGACTTTCGAAGAAGAAAGGGTTGTAAGAGAGAGAGCACACAGGAGTTCAGGCAAAACTCTTCTTAACTTGGTTGGTGGCTCTTAAAAAACACATTGGACTAAACATTTGCTTTGTGTAGTTTTGTGTATCTGTTTTACGTAATGACAGCAAAGGGTTTAACCCCGGTCTCACTGCCAGTGAGCTGACTCCAGCTCATAGTGACCCATAGTACAGAGTACGATTGCTCCGTAGAGTTTCCTAGGAGCACCTGGCAGATTCAAGCTACTGATCTATTGGTTAGCAGATGCATCACTTAAGCTCTACAACCACCAAGATTTGTGCAAAGGGTTTAAACAGTATTCAATTTCCAGCCTTCTACAGTGTTCCGTATTCAGATATCAAATGGGTCTTCCCTCTGTCTGAGAGATCTTCCCTTCTTTCCTTCTCCAAACCCCTCACCACATTCTCCTTGTTTATCATGACACAGAGAACTGCTTCACCACTAAGAACACTTTTCTCTTAAAATAACCATGATTTCCAGGTAATTCTTGAAATCCATGCTCAAACAGTATCTCCTCAAAGTGGATTTCAATGTCCTTTGTATCTAAAATCACCTCCCTCTAATTCTGAGTTTTCTTAGCCAACACTGTTTCTCTCTGTGCTCTTTGTTATTAACTGAAACTATTTTAAATTACCATATTTTTTGCTTTCTGTGTGTGTGTTGTTCCCTGTACTTCCACGCTTTAGTTGGTGCTCAAAAGCTCTTTGTTGAATGAATGGATGAATGAATGAACAAATAGAGACTTCTAATTTTTCTCTTGGAACTGAGGCTCATCTGTCAACCCACTCTCCATCTGACTACCAGGGATCTCTCTAAACTGCAAGCTAACTGCACGACTGTCGCGCTCAAAATTGTCCTCTTTGCTTACAGATTAAACACCAGAGACTCAGCATGGCACAGGAGGTCCTCCATAATCAATAAGACTCCTACACATCCCTCTGACCAATTTGTCCTATTTTCCATGGCTCGAACAGCAGTGGAAATCCTGGTGGTATAGTGGTTAAGTGCTATGTCTGCTAACCAAAAGTTGGCAGTTCAGATCCACCAGGCACTCCTTGAAAACTTGATGAAGCAGTTCTACTCTGTCCTATAGGGTCACTATGAGTCCTAATCCACTCAACAGCAGTGCATTTGCTATTGGGCTGCTTCTACCCTCACACTCTGAGCTGAGACTCCACCTCCCTCACTTTGATCCCGCCTCCTCCTCTGCCTAGTGCTCCATCACTTACTGCTCTTGAATAACTCCTACTCTTGTTTTAAGGCAATGAACTGAGGGTTGTCCCCCTTCTCTCTTCTGGAAAACCTCCGAGGAAAAATCTTTTGTAGGAATACAGCTGAATTCCTGGTAGCCCAGACATTCACTGTAGACATCATTATCACCGCACTTAGTTCACACGGGATGCTCTCTTGTCTGTTGTGTCACCATCTTCATTCTCAGGTCACTGCCTTTCTTGTACCCAACACAGTTCTTGGCATATACCAGGCACTTGGGAGTGAACCGGGAGTGTTTGTAGTAAGAGACAGTCTGATGTATAGAACAAAGCAAGACAGGGACACATACACTGCTTCATCTCATCCCCAGAGCAATGCTGTGAGATATAACATCTGTCTTCATTCAGGGGAGGCTGAGCCTCAGAAAGGCCAAACACATCTACCCACAGAAGCAGAACTCACAAGGAAAAAAGAGCAAAGCCATATTCTTTGGTTTCTAGAATGGAACTTTTCTAACCATAGCTGCATTCTCTGACCAGTAAGTTCAGTCATGCCTTCTTAATAGTTAAACAAAAACAAAAACAAAACAAAACACCATTACCATCAAGTCAGTTTTGACCTATAGCAACCCTACAGGACAGAGGAGAACTGCCCTGTAAGATTTCCAAGGACTGCCTGGTGCATTTGCACTGCCAGCCTTTTGGTTAGCAATGATAGCACTTAATCACTAGGCCATCAGGGCTTCCTTTTAATAGTTATGCTCACAAAAAGCATTGTTTGTTAAAGGAAATGCGTGCCACATGAGGCAGAGTTCAAAAGCATTAGAACATCTCCATGTTTCAAGGAAGCTGGAGTTGTTCTCTCATCCTAAGCATCTCTCTCTTGTTTTATTATTTGAATTTTACTTTTCTTTATTATATGAGAAAATTTAAAATTTTCCTTTATTTTGTTGTTGTTGTTGAAAATGTACAAAGCAAAACAGACACCAGTTCAACAGTTTCTACCTACAACATTCAGTGATGCTCACCACATTCTTTGAGTTGTGTAACCATTCTCATCTCCTTTTCTGAGCTGTTTCTTGCCCATTACCATAATCTCACTTCATCCTAGGTTTCCTGTCTAATCTTTGTGTAATAGCAGCTACCAATTTGAACCTAAGTATCTCCTTATCATACAAATAATGTTTTGGAGATCACTGTCTTTGTATATTTAAATTCTTGGATATCTGTCTCTTTCACAGTGGAGTGCTGGTGGTACAGTGTTAAAGAGCTCAGCTAAGCAAAAGATCTGCAGTTCAAACTCACCACCTGCTCCTTGGAATCCTTATGGGACAGCTTGACAGCAATGAGTTTTGTTTTGTTTTAGTCTCATTCATGAACATAATTGCTATTAAAAGTATATTGTTTTTCTGGAAGGTAAAATACACTGGCAATCATCTTTACAGGGACAACTATAAATATAACAGCTTACATATATGTATTTTTATTGAGCTTTAGTTATAAATTTAGGGAGCAAATTAGTTTCTCTTGAAATAATTAATACACATATTGTTTTGTGACACTAGTTTCCAACCATGAGATTTGTCAGCAGTCTCCTCTACGTGACCTCAGTTTCTTCATTTTCATTCACCTAGTTTTCTTGTCCCTTTTTGTCCTCTTATCTCTGCCTTTAGGCTGTGTCCATTTTGTTTTGTGTACATAGTTGAGCTATATGTATTACTGTTTGTTTTACGGGACTGTATAATCTTTAGCTGAGGGGTGAGCCACAGGAGTGACTTTAGTATTGAGTTAAAAGGGTGTCTGGGAGTTCTCTTGGGTTCTCTCCAATCTCTTTCAGACCAGTAAATCTGATCATCTGTGGAGGTAGCTGGGGACCATCTACTTACACTAGACTCTAATAGTATATTTATTAACACATACAGCCAAGCTGGCCAGCTAAAATCATGCAAACAGGCATACGAACTGGTGCCATATACTAGCCAATGAGTAAGAGCTATTGAACTTATTTAATCCACTGAACACAAGGTAAACAACATACATAACTCGTTACATTAGAATTTTTTCTTCATTTGTATTTTGAACGTTAACAATTATTTATTAAGTTATTAACAGGCACACAGAAGCACACCATCACAGTACCAATTCCTGATCTTTTCAAGGAGGCCTAGGAGAAGGCATTCTGAGAGACACATATTTCTTTTAAGAGAAAATAAAATGTTGCATTGCATATATATATCTAGTTTTCCTAAGTTAACTGATTAGATTTTGTATCTATGAGGGGATACTTAGAAGTGTACCTTCATTTGTAGTTTTGTTGTTATTTTGGAGTTCTATACAAAATATTATGTCCATGAAACTTTTATCTCAGCCTGATGGAAGTTGTACAATACGTTATATACAATATCTGGTTACGTAGAGTGAACCCTTGTTAATGTCCACAAACTTTTTTTGGAACTTTTTAAAAAATTATTATTATTAAATGAAAGTACACAATATGAATCAGTTTTCCCAATCACCTATCTGCAGCTCCCTCTGTCCTACCCACCTGATGAGAGCACACTCCTCTTTTTCTCTCTATATATCTAGAATCCTATAAAGAAGTATCGGTACCCTCCTCTCCACCCTCTTACTGTCCATAAACTTTTATTAATTATTTAGTCAAACCTTCCCTGGTGGCACAAACAGTTAAGAGCTTGACGTACTAACCAAAAGTTTGGTTCACACCCACTGAGAGGCGCCTTAGAAGAAAGGCCTGGCAGTATGCTTCTGCAAGGTCACAGCCTTGAAAATCATGCGGAGCACAGTTCTACTCTGACATATATAGGTCGCTATGATTCCAAATCAACTTGATGCCAACTGGTTTGGTTTGAGTTTTTGCTTTAGATCTACCTAAAAGCAGCATCAAATAAAGGAATCCTGATGACACAGTGGTTTAGCATTTCTCTGCCAACAGAGAGGTCAAAGATTCGAACCCACCAACACCTTGGGAGAAAAAATCTGGTGATCTGCTCCCATAAAGATCACAGCCTACAAACCTTATAGGGGTAGTTCTACTCTGTCTTATATGGTCACTGTATGTTGGAATCTACTCCATGGCAAACAACACATAAAACAGCTTTGGGTGATGCCTGTGAAAAACGTCTACAACATCTGTATGCACCAGATGCAGATGTAAATACTGCAGGACAGATTTCCTTAGAACGAACCAAGGTGTGTAGACTGCATTTGAAAACTAGAAGGGAGATTTCCAGGTCCAAATTCCGATAGCCAATGTGGTCTCTTGTTCTTATCTGTTAATAGGCAGCATCCCTTGTGGTGTAGTGGTTAAGCACTACATCTGCTAACCAAACGGTCAGCAGTTCAAATCTGCCAGGCATTCCTTGGGAACTCTATGGAGCAGTTCTATTCTGTCCTATAGGGTCAGGATCAACTCAACCACAGTGAGTTTGGATTTTGGTTTATTATTCCATCAACCTATCCTATATTCCCCCGAAGGTCAGGTTACCCGAATATACCACAATTAATTCCAGGTACAGTCAACACTTTGACAATATCCAAAATCTGGCTAATGTTTTGGGATCCCTCTTCATGGTAGCTGAGATGAAGGAGTATAGTACTTAACAACTCACCCACATCTACCCTGAAGCTTCCCACTGTCTGCAGGATATGCTCTAAGGAGACACACATTGAGACCAAGAGAGATGGGTGGGTATTCCTGAAAATCGTCCTGAAACCATTCTGTGATTTAACGTAAGACCATTCTGATTTTGCCTGTGTCTCTTCTCCTGCTTCCAGCTGTCTTTAAAATAATTTACCTTAACAACAACAACTGAGCTCACAGGACCCAGCACTCACCCTCAAAACTAGAGGAAAATTACCTCAGGACCTTACCAACAACTAAAATGAAATAATGCTAATCAAAGTATTTAATTACTTTTCTGCCCACTCTCCTGTTGGCAAAGACAGGTCCTCGTGCTGTTCAAGTTTTCAGATTTATCATGTGTTTAAGGTTGGCACTGAATGCTCAAGATATTCATGAAGACAACCAGACATTTGTGTCACAGGGGACCTCACAATGAAGCCAAGCTCTCTGTCTCCCTTGGTCTCAGGAACTAAACCTGAGAGCACCCTCAAACCAATTCAAGATGTCCCCTGTTTAAAAAGGTTGCAGCAGGAGGGCTTGTAACCCACAACCCATCACCCTGACCACCAGCCAACAAGATGTTCTTGGATGCAGGGTTCCATCTTTACAGCAATCCCAGGTCCTTGTAAGTTTGCACAGCAAGTGGAGAAGTTCCACTCGAAACCACTGATCCAAGCGAAACTCTATCCAACGGTGCACTCTTTTATTCTCCTTCTGATCCTAATGCAGCTTTTAGATAATGCAAATAGATCACAGGCCAAAATGATCTGACGAGATAATGGAGCTTTCATTGCGCCTGATTAACTTGGCTGTAGGGTTCCACCTCGACCCTTTCGGCATGATGGTCCTAATTAATAATGATTACTCCCAAAATGTGCAAATGGAACGATAAACGAAGAACCAACTAATTAACTGCAACCATTTCTACTAATCATTAGTTAACATCCCATTTTGTCATCATTACACTGAGGCGCATGCAAGGACAGATAAAACAGGGTCAGCCTCTCTGCCCCCATAAACCTGACAGCCATATTTCCTTTCCCAATAAAAGACAAACAAGTAATTAAACTGAGAGCTGAAGTAAGGGCCACAAAATTCGATTACTTCAATATTCCACTGGTGGGTGAAACAGAACCATTTTTCAAAATAAGTGCTGAAATCATGCCATTCCTCAGGCATGCTTCAGAGGTGAAATTGTTGGTTCTCCAATCAGAAGGCAGCAGGGCTACCTGAAAGGTGGCCCTGCCTTTGAGGGGAAAAGGAAAAACTGGTTTCTGAAGGCATTATGAATTCAGCCCCGTGCTTGCTGAACAAAGAGGGGTGCTTTCCTAAACACACTTCTCACCATCTTTCTCTGGGCGGTAAGGGAGTCTGTCCAGCCCCCTGGGAGCCTCTGAAGACTGGAAGGATGCTGGACAGTGTGGCTGCACCCGGCATCAGTCACACATAGAGGGCCCTATGGCTGTTTACTAGGGCTCCAAACGACACTCAGTGGCCCGCACGTCCCATTAGTCACTGACGCATCATGCTTGGTGCTGAGCGAGCCCTGGAAAGCTCTCAGATGCTGGGCAGATGTGGTCACAACACCCATGATTCACTCCAGTTAGCTCCTGATGTCACTTTTGTTGAGACAGGGTGGCCATCTCTTTGGCTCAGAGGCTACCACGAAGGTGAGATGACGCTGGGTCTGCTCAACGATTTGTTTAGCCTCTTCCTGATGCACAGACATAAATAACTGACCAGGCGAACAGTTACTCAGGATGAATGCCTTTGCTAAGGCAGAGACCAAGAGTCCATTTATAATGGAGGGGCTCTTGAGACAAGGGAATGACGGAGGCACGGGGGCAGCCTGTGTTTTATTTTATGTATCCCTCCACGCACTGTATACACCTTGGATTAGACTTTCCCTTTCTCCATAGTTTTCGAAAAATGCCCCTCTCCAGCCCAAAGTTCAAGCAAAGGAAATGCTATTGTCAGAACATTTGAGTAAGATCTTTTAAAAACATGTGATCTTTATAGTATTATATTCTTTGGATTTAAGGAAATGCCACTTATCAGACAGCGTACAGTGAGTAACATTAAAAAAATAGAAAATAGCTTTCTAAATTGTACTACTTGTTAAAATATTTAATAACCTTCCAGTGTCTTTGACTTCCAACCTCCACATTTAAACTAAGTAGAAGTTTGTGACAATGGGAAGATGGATTCAGATGAAAGTCATTGTTTTGGCTGTGCAGCCTGCTGACTGCCTGTGTGTGTGGAAGGGGAGCACTAGCGGTGCGGTAGTCAAGCAACCAAAAGGTTGGCAGTCCAAACTCACCTACAGGTTCTACCGGAGAAAGACTGCCTGGTGATCTGCATTTGTAAAGATTAAAACCCGTGAAACTCTATGAGGCAAGTCGACATGGTCATATGGGGTCTGTATGAATCAGAATCAACTCAGTGACATACAACGATAAAAGATGTAAATATACGTATTAGTATGTGTATATACATATATAGATGTATAGAATGTGCACATGTATTTCTTTATACACGTATCTAGAGAATCTTTTTCATGAGTCCTAGTTTCATTATTTATTAAGTGATAGGAGTAATAAATGACATCATTTTCACAGATTTGTTTCTAGGTTCAAATGTGGATAAAATAGGTCAGTAAACATTAAAACAACAAAAATATTAAGCTTCTGTTTCACTGTATAGGAAACCCTGGTGGTGTAGTGGTTAAGTGCGAAGACGGCTAACCAAAAGGCAAGCATTTCAAATCCACCAGATGCTCTTTGGAAACTGTATGGGGCAGTTCTGCTCTGTCCTGTAGGATCACTATGAGTCAAAATCCACTCAAAGTGAGTGGGTTTGGCTTATTTGGTTGGGTCACTAGATGATAACTGGGAATTGGAACAGACTCGACAGCAATGAATTTGTTTTTTGCTTTTTGGGAGGATGGGTTGTATATTAGTGAGAATAAGGAGAAACATCTTTACATTTAAAAGTCTGTATCTATGGCTGTTTTACCTGTCCGTGTAAAGGAGGGCACTTATAAGAAAAATAGAAACACAAAAGCACTTCCCGAGTTAATTTTCAACAATAGTAAAAAAAAGAACAAAATAAAAAGGATTTTGACTCTTAAATGTTTTAAATTTTACAAACCAAACTTTTCAAGTTGTGCTGGGGAGAACACTCTGACCATCTTAGTGTTTTCTCACTGGTACTTCAGTAATAAGTCCTTGTAGTCAGATGATTAAAGTCAGATAGTCTTCTAAGGTGGTAAAACCTGAGATAGTCTCTTTTAAAATATCCGTGTGTCTTGGGGATATGATATCATCCAATAGCGTTAAATGTAACATTCCTAGCACACAATAAAGGCACTTTCTCCTCCACACGTGGTTATAATGCTGTGTGTAGACGTGAATGACCTTTACTATTTTAGCACAACTGAGTTGCTTCATTACTTTTCCACGTATTTTTGAGTGTCTGCTACATATTAGGTCCTATTCTGGGAAGCAGAGATATCGCAATTAAAAGATGACAAATGTCTGTGACCCTCAAAGAACCTACATCAAAGTGAAGAGAAAAAAAATCAAGAAACTAATATATAAAATATACAGTATGTCAAGGGGAAGCAGGTGACATGGGTAAAAAAGAAGCAGGTAAGTGAGTGGGGATGAGGGCTCTCCTCAGAACCAGGTGGGGACTGTGTTTCAGGAGAGAGAGTGATTGGCTATTCCCAGGGCCACTCAGAAAGAGGTGGGAACTGAGAGTCAATTATTGAGTGTACAGTCACTGGGGTTTGGGCTCCACCGACAAGAATGGTTTGGCAAGATCTAACTGGAGTGAGTTTCCAGAGAGGGTGAAGTGAGGGGCTTGAGGTAGCACGTGTAGAGGACACTTCAGGAGGGCTTGCTGTGAATGGAACATTCAGACAGAGTTAGCAACCTGGTAGGGGTTTGGAGTCAGAGAGGGTCATTTTGTTTGCTTTCAAACAGGAGAAGTTCTGGCACTTTGTACAGCTGATGAGAATCTTCCTGTACAGACAGAAAGGACCACGCAGACACCTAGCTCCCACTCAGGTGTGGAGGTGGCTGTGATGGTGAGCTTGTGACCATGGTGACAACGAGAAAGTCTGAGGAAGTCACAGATGCTCCAGGTTGCGGGGTGGATGAATGCAGTGAGGAGTGTTTGTGGAAACGCTCTTCTGTTTCTTCTTTCTATGAAACCACAAGGTATCTAATTTTTTAAAGTCATTAGCTACACTTAGGTGCGGTGCGTAAAGATCACTGAATTTTGAATGCTGTAAGCGGTGTGGTCCAAGGTTTCAAACGGAATTGTTTTAATTCAAAAATACAAGTAAGAAGTCTAACGCACCAGATAAAAATGATGGAGATCTAGACACTGAATTACAACTTTATCTAGTGTACACTCTGGTACCTTTAATTTAACAAACTGTGAGTACTTCTTCTAATTTAACTGATGAAGTCAAGGAAGATGAAAGCTAGCATCTATTGAATGAGTACCTCGTGTACCATGTACATTTGATGAGCCCAAGAAAAAGACGAGCTGAAAGTTTTTGTTCCTGTTTTACAGATGAGTGAATTCAGAACCAGAGATGTGAAGTGACTTTCCCAAGGGCCACAGTTCTGGTTAAAATCATGCTAGTTCCGTAACGTAAGACAGAAACAGTCTCTTCAGAAATAAGGATAAAAACAAAAACTTTGGGCTGTCTCTAATACTGCCAATAGAATTACATTTAAAGTTTACTGGACTCACTTAAATTAGAGTACAAACTATATACTAACCTGTATTCTTACAGCCAAATTGATCTCTGTATTATAATTGTGTACATATTAGATTGATAGATTTCAGACGATACCATGAAAAATGTGAAAACTTTAAATATTTTCTATGACGTATTTAACACAGCTTTACAAATATACGATTTATAGACAAACTTGAAGCTAAAATTGGCTTCATACAGGAAGCTAAAATTATGCAATATAATAACATACCATTTTTTCTGTCTCTTCTTTACAAGAACATGTTTTTAAAATTCATAGGGCCCTTGACCATCACATTATTCTTAAAAAACTAGTATTCTGAGAAGTCCTCTGTCATGGATTGGATTGTGCCTCCCCACCCCCTCAAAAAATACCTGTCAACTTGTCTAAATCATGGTTCCCAGTGTTGTAGCATTGTCAATCAGTTTGTCATCTGATGTGACTTCCCAGTAAATCCTATCAGTATGGTATAATGAGATGGATTGGTAGCAGTTGTACTGATGATATCTACAGTATTAGACAGTGCCTTAAGCCAATTCCTTTTGAGATGTAAAGAAAAGAAATGAGCAGAGATACATGAGGACCTCTTACTACTAAGAAAACAGTACTGGCAGCAGAGACAACAATCCTTTGGACCCGAGGTTCCTGAGCTGAGATGCTGCCAGGTCAAGGAAAGACTGATGACACAGACTTTTCTTCCAGACTTGATAGAGAGAGAAAGCCTTCCTCTGGAACTGACACCCTGAATTTGGACTTGTAGCCTACTAGGCATTTAAAAAATTAATTTGCCTTTGTTAAAACCACCTAGTATTTCTGTTACAGCAGCAATAGATGACTAAGACACTCTCTATTCAGAAGTAGCTGTCATTCATTCTATTATGTCTCATGAACTGCATTCAATTGGCCAGGAGCTAGAGCCCCTATTGCCAAAGTTTAGGGACCCTGGACAATGGTGCCCAATGAGGAGGCAGTATGTACTGAGGGACAGAGGCCGGCTGAGCTTCTGATGAGCTGAACAGCTGGGGACTCAGATACTTGATAGGCTCTTCTATTTTTGAATCCGCGGCAAATGTCACCATTTTTTAAAAACATGACGTCATTAAAGTGGTTCACTTTTTTAAAGAATAATATACAATTTAGATTAGATAATTGTCAGAAAGTTGGTTGGGTGAAATCAGTGACAGCACACATTAGTAAGAAGAACAATATTAACTGAACTTCAACATGACTTGAGTACTCCTCCCATCTTAACCCAATATTGCAAGGACAAAGCAGCTGGGGTGTGGCGCCGGGGACCATGCTCTCGGGGGAAACCTAGGCCAACTGGCACAAGTAGTATTTTGCTAATGAAGACTCTCTGCACTCCACGTTGGTGAGTGGTGTCTGGGGTCTTAAAAGCAGCCATCTGAGGGTACAGCAAATGTTCCCAACTCAGCAGGAAGGGAATGATCACCGAGGTCCATAATGACATGGAGGAAAGAGAACCCAGAAGACAAAGAGATCCACGTGAGTGGGTAACTGGAAGATCCAGATGATGCCCTGCCACAATCAGTGATAGCCACGATGGAGCTACCAAAATTGAGTCTCACTGGCAAGACAAGAATAAAAAGGGGTGCACCCTGAGATCTTCATTAAAAGACTGCGATTGATGGTCCAGGGCTTAGGGGTTCCCCTGTGAGTATGGCCCCTGACACTGGTACTGCCCCTGTCCATAAATCATAATGAAGGTCCACTCTTTGTACAGGAATGGATAGGGCTTGGCGATGCAGAGTGACCATATTTTGTGGGCACGTTATGGTTCTATGCATCTATAGGATGTCGTCCTGCTGATCTCATACTGGAGGAAGGGGAGTGGGTAGAGAGGAGATAGGAGACTGTTGGGAGGATAAGACATGTATGGAGCAGAGAGGAAGAGTGTGCTGTCACCGGGCAGGGAGAGCAGTGGAAGCTGCATATAGGTGGGCATGTGAATTTATACGTGAATGTACATTTTCATTCAATCATAATAACAAAGAAAAATTTTTTTAGAAAAAGAATAATATACAGAGGAAAACGGCACAAAGTGCTTTCTTTCATGAATCGTCATCGAGAAAGCCAAGAGCTCACTTAGGAGCTCCATAACATTGGTGCCACCAAGTTGAGGACAGAGAACCTTGGAAGCTGACTGGCAAAACTGGGCACTCTCAGGACCCTTTGTGCCAAAATGAAATAACTGTTGAGTAAAAGATATTCTGTTTCTGAAGACGAAATTGATTCTGGTGTGGGTTTTCCAAATTACACATTTTCCTCATGCCATGTGTCCCTTGTCTGCTAAAATACCTAAATGAGCTATTCCGTGAACGGTTCTTCTCTTGTGAAACCACGGGGAAGCCAGATTCAAAGCAAATTGCACATATTTGAAATTAAATGGCTGCCAGTGGCCAAATAAACTATCATTCAACAATTTTTTTTAAAGATGAGTTATGAGAGAAAAAATCCTCTTTAGAGTAAACCTAAATTTTCTGTGTGAACATATCCAATACATGTTGTCTCAGTTAATCCACATCTCCAGCGAGAAAATAATAGCTCTAGGTCTCTGTTCTTGAGCCCAGGCAAGAGGAAGGTTTGAGTCCATACTCCTGGGATAACAAAGAACAGGTCTCGTCTGTGCAGCATTAGAAAAATTAACTTTCTAGGTGACATCTACAGTTAAAGGCTAATGTCCTAGAAGTGCAGCTCTGGTGGCACACTGATTTAAGAGTTTGGTTGCTAACCAAAAAGACAGCAGTTCAAATTCACCAGCTGCTTCTTGGAGACCCTATGGATCAGTTCTACTTTGTCCTATAGGGTCACTACAAGTCAGAATCAACTCAATGGCAATGAGTTGGAGTTTTTGGTTCTAGGGGGGACAGGTTGTTCAAGTGTTGGGTTTCCTTAAGTATTTCTATTTGGCAGTTCTCTAGTCCCAGGAAGAAACTTCAGAAATTTAGGAGTTTGTGGGTAGTCGTGATTTCTTAGGTTGAGATCCAATGGAATGGGTTTAGAAACTCCTAGATATATCTATGCCCGAGTTGTGCATGGTGGTTCCCATTAAAGTGTGTGTTGTTAATTTTAAATGAGAACAGTTTCTTTTTTTTCTTTACCCATTCAGGAAAATAAATATATGAATAAAAATTACTGTTGAGTCAACTTCAACTCACGGTGATCCCATCTGTGTCAGAATAGAACTGCACTCTGTAGGGTTTTCAATGGTTGATTTTTCATAAGAAGATCACCAGGCGTTTCTTCTGAGGCACCTCTGGGTGTACTCAAACCTCCAACTTTTCTGTTAGCAGCTGAGGCACTAACTACTCACACTAGCCAAAGACTTACATGACTAAATACTAGCGGAAGAATCTCTTTTGCTTGTTTTTAACTTTTTGATTCACATACCATGAGCATCATTTATGACATTTAAAAGTCCATACCACTGATTTAATTGTGGTCTAACTGACCACATACAGTTTTTTTTTCCAGAATTTTTACTATTACTCACAATACTGCGGTGAACATGCAAAACCCTGGTGGTGTAGTGGGTTAAGTGCTACTACTGCTAATCAAAAGGTTGGCAGTTCAAATCCACCAGGCACTCCATGAATACTCTAGGGAGCAATTTTACTCTGGACTCTAGGGTCGCCATGAGTTGGATCCGACTCGATGGCACTGGTTTGGGGCACTATGCCAAGTATCTATGTAGAATAACTTCCTTCTAGAGGAATTGTTGGATAAAAGAATATACATACTTTTAAAGGTTTTTATGCATACATTAAATTGCTTGAAAGAAGGTGCTACTCATAAAGTCATTCCATCAACAGAATATGAGAACATCTCATGTTTATTTTCATTTGCTCTATTGACTTACAGTAAGCTTGGGAAATTATTTTCAAATGTTCACTTTCCATTTGCATATATTTATTTATAAATGACCTGTTTTTGTCTTTTGTCCATTTTGTGTTGATTTTTCTCACCACTTGTGATGACTTCCAGAAGAGGTTAGCACCCACCCAGAGATGTTCATTCAGCAAACAATGGCCAATACCTACTGAGTGAGTTGTGCTTTGTGGGGACCTGGAATGACAGAAAAATCCCTTGAAAATTTTAACAAGGAAACCATGGTAGAAGAAAAGGGAGGATGAATCGCTAAAGTTCACTTCATTCACCCACTATCAACATTTGTCAATGATCCAGTGGGAGAAGTTGCAGTGTTTGACTTACAGGATATTGCAGTGTCCCTTTTTGTGCCCTGTTCTTCCTCCCAAAGTTGCCTGGCTGAACCGATGCTGATTTACTAGTGACACTGCCCAAGACATGGTGTTTTCAATCACTTCATATTCATGCAAAAGCTGAAAAGGGAAGATGGAAGAAGAACTGGTGCCTTTTAATTATGGTTTTGGTGAAGAAGATTGACTGCACCATGGACTGCCAGAAGAATGAACATATTTGCCTTGAAAGAAGTACAGCCAGAATGCTACTTGGAAATAAGAGTGTTGAGACTTTGTTTCACTTACTTTAGGTTATCAAGAAGGGCCAATTTCCGAAGAAGGACATCATGCTTGGTGAAGTAGAAATGAGAGAGCAGGATGGAGGAAGGGAGAGAGAGAGGATAAAAAAGAGAAACAGAAAGAAAGGAGAAAGAGAGAAAGAAGGGAGGGAAGGAGGGATGGGGAGAGAGAAAAAGAGGAAGAAGAAAAGAGAGAGAAGAAGAAAGGGAGGAAGGAAAGAGGAAGGGAGGGAGAGAGAGAAAGAAAAAGAAGGAAAAGAAAGAAGAAAGACAGCGAGAGGATGGAAGAAAAAAAAGAAAGAAAAAAGAGAGAAACAGAGAGAGAAAGAGAGAAGGCAGGCAGGCAGGAAGGAAGGAATGAAAGGAGGGAGGGAGGGAAGGAGGGAGGAAGGAATGTAGGATGGCAGGCCAGGCAACATGATGACAAGATAGCATGCTTCTAAAGGGTAATCCTCACTGACTAACTGTATATATGTATGATTTGGGGCTAGTCTGCTTTAATTTTCACTTGCTTCCTGTGAAAACTTTAAGGACTCAGTTCATGAGCTGTTTTAGAAATCTTTCATGGTGGTAGTTTATATTTCTATCTCCATTTATTTATTTGCTCCATAAACCTTCACTGTCCAGCTACCATATGTCTGGTAAATATTTAATATCATCACATTTCAATATTCACATACTCTAAGACTTCTAGAAGTTATGCAGCTGGCTGTCCCTCACATCTTGTATGCTGGAGGTTTTGATTTCCCTGCAAAACAGTCCATTGCTCTTTCCACTAGAAGGCAGTGATCCCTTAGTACACTAGCACATTTTGAATTTCAAATTCAGAGGCAATAAAAAGGAAAAAAATATTTAAAACCATACTTCTTTCCGAATCTCATTTAACATTTTTGTTTACTGTTTCTTGCCTAGAATCTATCTGAAAAGAACACACAGAGTCTTGTCACTCTTAACTTGTCAGACAAATCTCCTCTTATGCCAGGGTAACCCCTATAAACTGTTTAAAATATATTGATATCTTGTGCTAAGTACTCACGAAACAAGCATCTTTAATAATACTAAAGGCACTGGGGAAATACGATTCTGTGAAATTAAAAGCACTTGATGTGTATAAAGCTTTTCAAAATAAATTTGAAATGATCTTCCTCAGAAGAGAAAAGCTTTCAAGGGAAATACAGAATCTCTAAATGACCTTATGTTTATCACTGAACACACAAGACATGGTAGAAGCCCTAAATACAAAAATAATCAGGTGCTCTAGCTTTACTATAGCCAGTAATGAAAAAGCTGTCAATAGCTTCTTCCTGTATAGCTGATTTAGTAAAACTTTATGAAGATAGCAAATTCTGCGCTTTACTAAACATGACAATTATGTTCTAGATGCTAAGAAGCAAGACAAACAGAAATCAATACCCTCTAACCCGCACCCGAATTTTGTCAACTTCCAATTATTATCTTGTTTGTGGGGTAAGATCAAGGAGTAATTGCAATTCCTGGTCCAGGTGTCAGAGAGTGGACAGACAATTCCAATTGTGAAGGCAGATAATTCCTGATGGAATGTGCAAAACCCAGCCATGTCTGATGAACAGTTGGAGCCTGGCTGCAGAAGTCATATCTATTTTCTAGAATACATGTTCAGCAGATGGAAAACTGACTAAGCACATTTCATAAACGAGAATAAAGCTTTTTAACTGGTTATGCTTATTTTGACCTCTGAGATTATAAGACCATTCCATTTAATGCCTATCTGCTATGTGATACTATGTTTAAATTTTGCCGTAAAATAAACCTTAAGCATATTTTCAAAGCGCATTTGCAGTCAAGTGTCAGCTGGAGGTTGAATGTCCCTGAACCATAATAAGGTTTTGTTTTGATGATGAACAATACATGAAATGGCATCACAGAAACAGAGTGAAGAATTGAGCCAAAAGCCTCTACCCTTCCCTTCAGTTTACAGGTGGGGAAACTGAGGTTCAGAGATGTTTGGTAGGACATGGGGTTCACTCACTAGCTATGGCAGTTCCTTCCTCCCAATCCCGTGCTTTTCACAGGGAAACATGTGATTTCATCCATGAATCTAGTATTCCAATGGGAAACATAACCATCCACAGATGAATGGATTAACAGAATGCAATACATACTTACAATGGAATATTATGTTACCATAAAGAAAAATGAGGTCCTGATGCATGTTATATAACACGAATGAGTGTTGAAAATCTTATGCTGAGTGAAATAAATCAACTACAATAGGACAAATACAGTATAATCTAACATAAAGTACCTAGAATAGGCAAATACATAGGGCTCTGAGTTTTATGATAGGCAGAAGGGTTGATTAACACGAAATGGGACAATTACTGTTTAGGAAGCAGTGAGTTTTTGTTTATGGGAATACAGAACTTCAAAAAGAACATTGATGGTTGCACATGATGATTTAGGTTGTTGATGTCAATGAATTATATGCAAGGAAAATGTTGACTGGATAATTGTTGCATTTCATATATTTTTACAACAGTGAAAAAAATCTAAGAGAAAACAAAATACACAGTCCCTCTAAAATGCCTTCCCTGAGATGTGGTTGGCTCTGACAGATCATAACTGTTATCAATTACAAGAGCCATGGCCCCTGCTCAGCCAGCACACCCCCTCAGCCAAGTCTCTTCAACAGCACTTGTCTCAGAAATCCAGAAAATTAATTACTATATAATACATGTTTGGCTTTGCATGCTAAGTAATTTGAGCAAGATGGACATGTGTGCAGAAAAATAATCCGGCTATAATGTGCTTAATGCATTGGATGGAGCTGAATCAGTAGCATAAAACAGAGGCTATTGGGAGCCGATAGGTACGTTAGGTATTTTTTTACATAAGAAAAAAAGGAAAGTTAAACAGATTGAGTATGAGTACTGATAGCATGCCCTTGGGAGTTTCCTAGTTCATCTGTGCATGAAAACACCCATCACAACAGGAAGCAAGGAACTGAGAATAATGCTGCCAGGTAGTGAGGAAGTGACTTGAGCAGTGTCCAGCCTGTCTTGCTGTACACTTGCATGCTTAGTGCCCTCAAGTCCCTTTTGTAATCCCGCAGGGCTAGGAGTCACTAAAGTGTTTATAACAGAAAGTCTTTTCCTTTAATTTCTTTTCCTTAGTAGTGGATCTTTGAAAATTATTATCTCTTAGAACCATGGAATATTTGAAGGTGTAATCACATAAAGATAGCTAGTTTTACCTCATCTTAGAGAAGAGGAAACCGAGGTCCAGGTGACCAAGGGAACTACGTAATTTCAAAGAGTTACAAGCAGAAACCAGCCAGCCTGTAACCTAACTAGGGAAGGAATTTAAAAATAGGTGTCCTATTCCTCTAGGCATTTTTTTTTTTATAATACAACATATAAGCAGAGTTCACTTAAAACTAACACAGGGCTGCATTAACATTGCCATGAATTTCCTGTATAGAGAGCTCTTGTGTTTGTAGTTCAGTGCTGTTGAATCAATTCAAACTCATTGTGACCCCGTGTCAAGTGGTAGAATGTCCCCACAGGGCTTCCTAGGCTGTAATCTTTGTGGGAGTAGATTGCCAGGTCTTTTCTGTGATGGAGCAGCTGGAAGGCTCGAATACCCTATCTTTGCCTTAGCAGCCAAGAACGTAATGACCATACCACCAGAGCTCCTTTATAGAGAAACAACTCTTCTGAAGTGAGTTCAGGTGTCCTTAGTTCAGACTGGGAATGAGCAACTCCTGGCATTGACATGCTACAGTCTAGGCAGATCCTTCTTCACAGCCTCATCTTCCTCATGATGGTCAGGGAGTCTGGTGTCACCACACTTTCTGTAATTCACTATAAACATGATTTCTTCCAAAAGCACCTGGAAGGTTCACTCTAGCTCATTAGCACTGATGAACTCTTTGACACAGAACAAACTTTTGATATTTGCCAATTTGGGGGCAGCTCTTCTTCTATTACAATTCAATTAAAAGATCAACAATCATAAAAAATGTCAGACAATGAATTTTAAACCAATATAGAGATAGGGATTAGGTGTGTCAGGCAGATGCAGCCTCACAGAGATCCATGTCCAAAATACTAGGACTCAGAGCCAGTTGATGGTACTGGGAAGGTCAGCATTGGAGGAACTGAAAAGTTGAGTCACCCCTGACTAAGTGGGAGGGCTTAGGAGAGAGGGCTGGAACAATGATATAAAACAATAGAGAGTCACATTTGGTGTGCAGGTTTTAGAGTTGTGAACAGCACACACGGAAGGGAAAGGGTCTCAGGGAAGTGCCTCCTGGCCCCACTGTTGCCTCTCTCATGTTGTGGGATGATGTTTTCTAATGCAGAGGAATAGGGAAGAGGTATGAGTCACTCCTGGACCTTAGACATCCCACGTTATTTTCTTCTGTATTCAACAAATATTTTCAAAAAAATTTCCCAGATCAGCCCAGTGCCAGGTCTCAGCAGGGAGAGATGTTGAGCAAAGCAGACTCTCACCAGCCATTACAGCAAGCACTGAAGAGAGGGACCAGTCAAGGGGGCACGAGGCCTCAGAGATGCTCCCCTGGTCCTGGACCTTCCACTGCCCATCCAAGCCTTTCTGTGAAGTCATGTCATCTGGGCAGGTTGACTCTGATGGCTTCTCTTTCCATAGCCACTGCCCTTCAAACTAGTTTTCAGGAGATAGTTGGTGTGTGAAATTATAACTGTGTCACTTGTAAATAAATTTGTATAGTTTGCAAAGAATTTTGAAGACATTTAGGTTTCTGGAGGCTTTTTATTCATGACCGACAAGTCATCAGCCAAGACTGACTCTAGCCTTAGCTGTTTACAAGCAAGAACGAGTGATGTATTCAGGTCCACCTTGTAGGTGCTGAACCATTACCAAGCCAGGTTTCACTCACTCAGTGTACAGGGTGCCTTGCCAAGTGCAGAAAAGGATTTATTAAACAGATGCTGCTTGGTTATCCAAACCATCCCCAAAGAAGGTTAGACTCATTTACGTTGGTAAACCAAAACCAAACCCATTGCTGTCGAGTTGATTCTAACTCACAGCGACCCTGTGGGACATAGTGGAGCTGCCCTACAGAAGAGTTTTCAAGGATTGCCTGGATTTGAACTGTTAACCTTTTGGTTTGCAGTTGTAGTACTCAACTACCACATACCAGGGTTTCCTTTATGGTGGTACCAAAAGAAACAAATGGTTGCCATCAAGTTGATTCTGACTCATAGCAACCCTGTAAGACAGAGTAGAACTGCCCCATAGAGTTTCCGAGGAGCTCCTGGTGGATTCAATTTGCTAATCTATTGGCCAGCATTTATAGCTCTCAACCACTACACCACCAGGATTTATGGTGGTTGCAAGAGTTTCATTCACCTGCAAAGGAGTTTAAATTCTACTCCACTTGAGTCACTTAGAGTATATAATAAGATCACTTAGTCAACACGAGCTTTCCTTCCTCTTTCCTCAGGAAGAGGAATTTGACGATATTTTGATGATCTCTAACTTTCCCACCATTGTAAAATATTTCCAGTTAACCATACAAATTTTTACCAGTTGGCCTCCACAGGTAATTTGCTAACCTGGGATTATATCCGAGCTTAAAGAATCATGTGCTGCATTCAGCTTATAGAAGGCAAGTAGCAAAGAAGTGGAGTCAGACGGCTTCAGCGGTTGCTCAAGTACATCCAGCAGCAGATCTCTGGCACTCTGCAACTTTGCTAGGAATGCCTGGTCCTGAGGGAGAAACAGCATGTCATTTGGATACACACCCAACTTTGTCACTGAAGTGGCAGCCCAACTTGTACTGAAACTAAAAGGTAGGATGACAAGATTCCTGGAAGGAAGAAAAGGAGAAGAGGACGTTGAATTATTAGCTGACAGCACTGTATAGTTACTCTAATGAGCTAAAAGGCTTTCTTTTTAATCGAGATGTAACTCACATGCCATAAAATCCAGCCTCTTAAAGTGTACAGTTCAGTGGTTTTTAATATATTCACAGGGTAGTGCAACTATCACCACTGTCTATCTCCAGAATATTTTCTTCACCCTAGAATTAACCTCATTGGTAGTTACTCCCCATTGCACTTCTCAGCATCTGGAAGCCACTCATCTACCATAGAGACTTCTGTCTCGATGGATTTGCCTTTGCTAGACATTCACAACAATGAGATCATGCAATTTATGGCTTTCTCTTTCTGGCTTCTTGAACTGAGCGTCATATTGTTAAGGTCCATCCATGCTGTAGTAAGTATCATATTTTATTCCTTGCTGTTGTTGTTAGGTGTCATCAAGGCAATTTTCAACTCATAATGATCTTTGTGGAAACCCTGGTGGCGTGTTAGTTAAGTGCCACTCTGCTATCTGGCAGTTCAAATACTCTAGATGCTCCTTGGAAATTCTATGGAGCAGTTCTACTCTGCCCAATAGGGTAGCTACAAGTCAGAATTGACTGGAGTGACTTTAACGACTTCTGTGACAGAGTAGATTTTTGAAGCTGTAATCGTTACAGGAGCAGATTGCCAAGTCTTCCTCCCTTGGAGACGGTGGGTGGTTTACAGAACCAGCCTTTTGTTTAACAACTGAGTGCATAACCACTGCTCCAGCAGGACTCCTCCTGCTATTCCTTGTTAATGGGTTTTAGTTGAGAGGCATCATTTACTTGGAATTCCATGTACATAGACTTCTTCCTGCAGTGGAGATTTTAAGAGTGGGTATACTTAAGCCCATGCCAGGTTCCATACATGGCCGTTTCCAAAGAAATGTCACTATTTGGTTTTTTGGCTGGTGGTCAGTGTCTACCATGGAAACTGTGCAACCCTTGCTATGCTGACTGAGATGCAAGCATGCTGAATAAGACAGTTTGTTTCTGAAATCAGTAACTAAACTCGATTCCTCATCATTGTAAACCACTACAAATACTTCCTGTTACAAAGTGGAGCATATGCAGGTAATCACAAACCCAAATATATAATTTCTGCTTATAGGAGTTACACTATGAATGGAGAAAAATTTTGATTCTGAACAAATGAATAGATAAAAATATATGATACCTCCACACAATGGAATATTATACAGTCATAAAAAGGAATTTACACAGTGAATACTACAAAGTGCTCTAATGTGGATGAACATTGAAAACTACGTTGAGTGAAAAAAAGTCAGATATAAAAGGTCACCTGCTGGATGATTTCACTTATATGAAATATGCCAAATAGGTAAGTTCATAGGTACAGAAAGCAGATTTGTGATTCTCAGGGTACAAGTAGAAACTGGAAACCTTGTGACACAATGGTTAAGATATTGGCTGACAACCCCAAGGTTAGCGGTTTGAATCCACCAACCACTCCTTGGAAACACTATGAGGAAGTTCTACTTTGTGCTACAGGGTTTCTGTGAGTCAGAATTGACTCAGTCAGAAGGGGTTATGTAGAAATTAGGAAATGTTTAAATACGTGAAGTTCAAAACGATACAAAAAATTGTGAAAACATTGGGTAAGGTAGATGACTTCTTCACAAGTGTCAATTGCCAAAACTAGTAGCAACGGATATAACTTTTATCTGAATATAATACAAATCAGGCAGGAGTCTTACATGCAACTAGAGATTCTAAAGATTTTTATGGTAAGCTCTATAATGTGGTGTTAGATTTTCATTGCTGACTTAACTATGACAAGTGCCCCACAGAGTTTCCAAGGAGTGGCTGGTGGATTTGAGCTGCTAAGTTTTGATTAGCAGCCAAGACCTTCACCATTGTGCTATCAGGGCCATGCTACACATTTAGTGACTTAAAAACACATACATTTATTGTCTTGAGATTCTGTAGGGCAGAAGTAGGTTTTACAAGGCCAGAATCAAGACTAAACATTGGGAAAACTGTACTCTGAGCTCATTAGGTACTCACAGATCCTCTAGTTCTTTTAGTTGTAGGACTGATCCCCAGTCCTGTAGTAGTGTCCACTGGGGAATGTGTTAGCTCCTAGGGGCTTCTTGGTTCTTGTACCTGGGACTGCCCCTCTCCGAGCCAGCAACATCATCACAAATTCTGCCCACTCTGAATCTCAGGTTTTCTATTGGCTGTGTCTCTCTCTTGCTCTTTCACGACATGTCTCTGTCTCCACCCAGAGCTGTTCTTTGCTCATCAAAGTTCTTGTGATCAGGTTGGGCCCACTCAGACACCCAGGAAAATCAACCTATCTTAAGGTTTCTAGACTTAAAGAGGCCCTGGTGGTTCAATGGTTAAGTGTTCAGCTGCTAACTGGAAGGTATGAGGTTTGAACCCAATAGGGGCTCTGTGGGAAAAACAGACCTGGTGATCTGCTCCTGTAAAGATTGCAGCCTAGGAAACCTATGGGGCAGTACTACGCTGTCCTACAGTTTCTGTGAGTTGGAGTGGACTCAATAGCACACAATAACAGCAACGACAAGATACGACATTTGCAAACACAGATGTGTAAATTCTACACAAAATATTTATAAATTGAATATGTTATTGTTCAGGGCTCTTGAGTCAGCTCCAACTCCTATACAGCGTAGAACTGCGTACAGCATTTCCAGGCATAGCTGGTAGATTTGAACTGCCAATCTGAGCTGAGCAATTAACCACTACACCATCAGGGATCCAAATAGAGTACTGCAACAATTAAAATAAGAATAGTGGGTAGCCTTATCCTGGTAAGATGTGGGTAGTTTTGTTACCAGAAAATTAAGCTTTGGTTCTTGTCTTCAGTGTAAGAAATAATTCTAACAAAAAGACATCCATACAAAAGCCAAGCATGCAAAAGACCCATAATAGAAGATAGTACATTTGACAAAGGAGTTTCAAGCAGGCTGCTCAGAGAAGGTCTGAGAGCCAGGAGATTTCTTTCTTTCGGGGTTTTGTACCATTTTTGTTAATTGGTCACCTCTGATGGTTTGAACAATCTCATTGTATAACTTGGCCATTAGGTAGTTCCAGGTCTTTTGGGGGTACAAATGTTGGTGCTTTTGTTTTTCCCTGTACCTGTTCCTTCAACCTTTTCATGCTAACAGTTTTGGTATCAGTGGTTCTACGTTTACTATGGATCTCTTAACATTAATTAATCAAAGGAAAAAGTATGTATTTACATTGAGAGAGGTCAAAAGCCTCTTAGATTAAATTAAAAAAAAAATTCTCAAGGTTGAGACCCTAGCAGAACGCTGAGCTTAAATATACTCTAAGTGATCATTTATTGGTTGATAATGAACTTGGTTCATTGTATACTATGAGGGTTGCAGTGAATTTTTTTTCAAGTACTATTTTTTGTGAAATTGTATGGATATCAACTTATAAATGTTGTTTCTAGGTGCTGTCGACTTGGTTCTGACTCATAGAAACCCTATGCACAACAGAATAAACCACTGCCTGGTCTGGCACCATGTCCACAATTGTCTTTATGCTTAAGCCTATGGTTACAACCTCTGTGTCAATCCACCTTGTTGAGGATCTTCTCTTTTTGCTGACCCTCTACTTTACCAAGCATGATGTCCCTCTCAGAGATTAGTCTCTCCAAGAAACATGTCCAAAGTATGTTCACATACAATCTCATCATTCTTCCTTCTAAGGAGCACTCTGGTTGTACTTCTTCTAGAACAGATCTGTTGATTCTTTTGGCAGTTCTAGTATATTCAATATTCTTCTCCAACACCAGAGTTCAAAGGCCTCAATTCTTCTTCTGTCTTCCTTATTCATTGTCCAGCTTTTGCATGCATATGATGCAATTGGAAATACCACGGCTTGTGTCAGGTGCACATTAGTCTTCAAGGTGACTTTTGACACTTTAAAGAAGTCTTTTGCAGGAGATTTTCCAAATGCAATGCATCTTTATTTCTTGACTGCTGCTTCCATGAGAGTTGATTGTGGAACCAAGTGAAATGAAATCCTTGGCAACCTCAATCCTTTCTCCATTTATCATGATGTTACTGGTCCAGTTGTGAGGATTTTTGTTTTCATGATGTTGAGGTGCAATCCATACTGAAGGCCATAATCTTTGATTGTCACCGGTGTTTCAAATCCTTTTCACTTTCAGTAAGCAAACTTAAAAGTAGAATGCATATAACCAAAAGGATTTCATGCTTTGATTCCAGAAAGAATTATAGCCAAGCCAAGCCAAGTGCCGTCCCGTCGAGTCGGATCCGATCTTAGTATATATAATGAATGTCCAATGAAAATTTCCTGGTTACTATTTATCTGCATCTTTAGATGGAGGCAAAGACCATCTGACCAGCTTTTTGGAGATGCTCTCGTTGAAGTATTTATGGAAGTATTTGCCCTAAGATATTTGTACATGCTGTTGTTTGTAATGGCTGTTAAAAAATATGAAATTCCTGGAAAAGATTGTGTGGTGCCACTACCTTAAAAGAGCACTGATGGCAAGACAGTTAAGACCTTGGCTGCTAACTAAAAGATCAGCAGTTTGAATCCACCAGCTGCTCCTTGGAAATCTCATGGAGCAGTTCTACTTTGCTCTTTAAGGTTGATATGAGTCAGAACTGACTCAGTGGCAATAGATTTCTCTCTCTCACTTGTTTTCAAGCTGAAAAACTTTACTCAATTCACCCAAATAGGTGTACATCTATTAAAAAAAATCATAATGTACACAGGTAGCTTTTTAGCCAAAGATACTTGCTCCAGCTTTACTTGCCATAGGAAAAAGAAAAAAAAAAAAAGTAAGCATTTAAACAGTCCACAATAATAAAAATTTTTAAGTTATTAATAGCACAGGGAGACCCTTATTATAACATACTGAAAGAAAATTTTTTCAATAAGTAGTACTGGAAGAACTGGGAGACCACAGATAAAAAATAGTGAACCTCCACCTAAACCTCACACCTTATGCATAATTGACTCAAAATGGATCCTTGACTTAAATGTAAAGTTTAAAAGTAGAAAACTTTTGGGAGAAAAATCAGAAGAATATCTTCAGCACATAGAATAAGGTGAAGAGTTCTCAAACTTGGCATCAAAAGTCTGATTCATAAAAGGAAGACAGGTACACAAGACCTCATCAAAATGAAGCATTTTTGTTCTGCAAAAGACCTGTTAAGAAGATAAAAAAACTTCAAGTTAGGAGAAAATAATCTCACGTCATATATCTGACAAAGGACTTATATTTAAAATTTATAAAAAATGCCAAAACTAAATGGTAGAAAGGAAACAACTCAGGTAGAAATGGGGCAAAACTCACAAACATTTTATTAAAGGGGACATGATCCGACTCGAAGGCACTTGGCTTGGCTGTAGATAGAAAAGAAACACGTGAAAAAAGGTTCAAGATCATTAGCTGTTAGGGAAATGTCAATCAAAACTACAGTGCTACTGTATACCCATCAGAATGGCTGAAAGAAGGAAAGAAGGAGGAACGGAAAGAGGGAGAGAAGGACAAACAGAGGGAGGGAAGCAGGAAAGGGATGAAGGAGGAGAGGAAGGAGAAAAAGGGAAGGAAGGAACTAAGGAAGGAAAGAATGAAGGAGGGCAAGAGAAAGAGCGTGACAGAGAGGGAACAAGAGAGAAGGGAAGAAAGGAAGGAAGGGAGGAAGGAAGGAAACAAAGAAAGAACGAAAGAGTAATAACCACAAATTTTGCACTGATGCAGAGAAACTGGCTCTCTCCAACAATGCTAAAGAAAATGCAAAATGTTATTGTCTCTCTGGAAAAATAGTTTGGTAGTTTCTTAAAAACAATGAAACGAGCAACTGCCGTGTGACCCATAAGCCACACCGGGTATTTATTTCAGAAAAAATGAAGATTTGCGTACACAGAAAAAAAGGTGCAAAATTGTTCATGGCACCTGTATTGTAATAACCAAATTTTAGAAATAACCAAAATGTCTCTCAATACCTGAGTGGTTAAACTGTGGAGTACTACTACTCCATTAGGATGTCAAGCTCTTTGCCGTTGAGTCAATTATGACTCAGTGTGTTACAGGACAGAGAAGTGCCCCACATAATTTCCAAGGCTCTCATTTTTGTGGAAGCAGACTGTCGTTAATATACAATTTTGCATTCTTCTTTATGATTTATAATGTTTGAAATATTCTGTCATATATAAATCCTTTTATATAATAAAATGCTTATGTATGTCATTATGTTGAAGAATATGCCAATCAACAATTGTTGACAGTTTAATAAAACTTGAGAGAGCATAAGCATTGCCAGATGATAGAATTTCTTCTCCTATGTCCTATTTTGCATACTAATATGCACCAAAACTTAAAAAGATAGTTTATAAAATATACAGTTGAGTAAAAGTACATTAATTAAGACATATGTAGATTTCAATAATTGGAAAATATTTTAGTTTTGTTTCATTAAATTTTCTCCGTTCACACAGATTTTTATTTGTTTATTTATTTTTAGCATATTTCCCAAATATAATCTTTGTAAGGAAAGTCAATGATGTAGCATTCAGGGATTCTTAGGAAGCATGGTTTCTGTGGCTGGTCTGAGCAGAGAATAACAACTACCAAAGAAAATCAAGACAAATATTTACAGTGCTGTGAAGACATTGGTCATTTCAGAACTCATTAGCAAAGTGGTGGGCATGATTTATGGTGGACAAGCTTTAATTTGGTTCACCAAAAAGCATATTGGGGCTTCTGAGGACTTTGTTTCTCAGGTACTGAGGGTAAAGAGATTTGCTATTGATTTATCTGCTAGATAAAGAGGATTGTTACTGCAAAAGCTCCACAGCACTAAGAACTTCAAAGGTAAGAGTAGAAACACAGAGAATAAATGATGAATCATTGTTGAGATGTAGTTCAACATCTCCCTGGATCTTAAATATTGGGTCACATTGATTAGAAGTAAATTAAAAAATCTCAAACCCACTTTGTATCTTCTTCTATGGCTGTATTATAATTAAACATTTGTATTTAAAATACATGTGGTCTTTTTTTGTGGATGAGAATAAAATGACATGGTTAAAAGGTAATTATTCTTTTGTCCACTTGGACGGTAGTTCTTTTATAAAACTATCTTCTCCCCATACCAACCACATGCTTCTCCTTGGGAGTGATTATATATCTATTACCTTTCTCTACCCAGAAGAGAAAATGAGACAGGTTGGACAAATTTGAATTCTTATTCTACCACTCTCCAACCCCAACCAGAAAAGGTGGGTGATGGAATTATTCCACTTTCTACATCCCTTTTCTACTGATATACTCTTTGTGGTTTTGTTGCGTGAGCTAATAAATGTACCTTTCTTGCGTAAACTAATTTGTTTTAGATCTCCCTCATTTACAAACAAAACAAGCTACTTGTAAATAAAATATGCATAGAAATAAGTTTGCCCTTCATGGCAAATTAGGAAAAAAAATCTACTAAAATAACTTCTCAAATTGCACAAGAACTTGACTTTGGTTTGTACTGTAGAATGTAAGAATTTGAAAGTTTGCAAAAGAAACTTAGCAAAGTGGAATTTCAAAGTAATTTGCCTGCCACATTGCTGTAGTTGGTACAAACATTATAGTGATGACGATACTGTTATTAAGTGCAACCTTTTTATCAAAAAGCACCAGGGTGGACCTGCTTTTGTACAGAAGTTTTTTGCTTCTGATTGTCTGGTGAGGATGACAAAGAGTTCATAGGTGGAAAAGTTTTCTAAACACTTTCCAGAGGGGCAAAGGAAGTCAAGGCATTCAAAGATGATTAGACTACCTTAGTCTTGATTTAACAGTCTTTGGTTTAGCATCACAAACTGGGGACTGAATTCTTGATTGATTTACATAAAATGGAAAAACCCATTTTATGACCCACTCCCCAGTCTAAGTTTGTAATTGCTTGATTTGTAATTGCTTGGTTAGATAGTGAGGAAGAAACTATTTGTAAATGTCTAGTAGGTGCTCAACACTAGACTACGTACTATACATGTATCAGCTCTTTTAATCCAAATACTAAATGTGGTACTATTACTGATATTCTCACTTTATAGCTATGTAGCATAAAAATGAGAGAGGCTAAGAAATCTGGCCATATTCACAAAGGTGGTGAGATCTTTGTTGTAACTTCTGTTTGTCATGGATGAAGGCACATGCTATACTCACTCTTCTGTGTTGGCCTGTAATGAGATGGTTATTATGTTTCTAAAACTGTGTAGACCGAGCCAGTCAGCTCATAGATGCTTTAATGCCAATAGGTGCCTTGAGGATTGGTTGTCCTCTATGAATAGAAGGCTTCCAACATTGCATGGAAGGCAGATGTCTTTCCTTTGTTGATTTCTTCTTACTTATGTTGTAGAACACATCTACCTAAATCACCCACTAGGCAATAACTTTGCTCCAATGCTCCATAGCCTGCTGAAACTTTAAACTTTCTTTTCCAAAACCCTAAAAATCCTTTTGTAATGATTTCACTGCATGTTTGCATGCCTCAACCTTCCCCAGACACTTGCTGCAATGACTTCATCACTTCACGTCACTTTCTCTTGTATGAGAACAAAGATGCCTCCCTGTCTTGGTTTTGGTACTAAGGACTTGCCTCTTGAATCAAATTCTACCCTATGAAAAACAGAATGTTGTTGTTTATTCTTTATTTATCTGTTCCTCTCTTCATCAAGGTAATCGGCCACTGAAATGACAAGCAAAGTCTCTTTGATCATGCACGTCACTGTTATTTAAATGCTGTTCATAAGTGGCATGCTTTCTTTAAGGATCTGCCTGATTTTCCTTATGTCTTAGAATGAGCTCTGTTTCATCTATTTCCAGTTCTGTCTCTCTTCCCATTGCTAAGAGGATGTTCTTCCCTCCAGTCATGTCCCTCACCAAATAATTGCTTATTCTCTAAGACAGTTTCTTTCTACAATTTGTTTTGTTCTCTGTGGTCAAATAGCCCAAAGATAAAACCAAATCTTCCTTGACTCATAATGATAATCCATCAGAGATGGATGTGAACAGTTCTAAGGGAATAAAGTTGAAAGTTTCACCTGGCTGTAAACTTTTGATTGATTATCAGTAGATCATTGGATCAAACTTATTTGCCTGCTGGGTGATTTAAGTAGATGTCTTCTACAATTAATTGGATACTAGGTAATAGACCAGTGAAGGAAAGCCATATTCTTTTCACACAGTGTTGCTGGAATTTCAACAAATTTGATTTATCTGATGGCTGATAAAAAAATAAAAAAAAAAGGAAAGAAAACCCTTCCCTGTGGAGTAAATTTTGACTCATAGTGACCATACAGGACGGAGTGGAACCGCCTGCATCAGGTTTCTGAAGAGTAACTGGTGGACTCAAACTGCTGAACTTTTGGTTAGCAGCTGGACTTCTAACCACTGCACCATCAACAAATATACAGGAGCAACTGGTTTTTTAATAAACCAGATGTTTTGAAGTGTAGGGAGCTGGCCTGTCACAGGAAGGTCATTATAATATTCATGCCTCTCTTGCTGAATTTTCCCCTTAAGGATGCATATATGAGCATGCACACACACACACGTACAGGGTTTTTAAGTGTTCATGAAACATCAGATTTAAGTGCAGGCTCAGCCTTCTCTACACATTAGGATCAGTGTTTCCCACTGACTGAGAGACAGACACACCAGCTAGTTTAAGGTTCTATATTCTGAATTGTCTTCCATTTGATAGCTGATTCTGCTAGAGGATCCTGATACAGTTGGGTCCTAGGTAAGAACTCAATGTCTGCCTGTGTTTCTTGGCCTCTGTACACTATGACTACCACTCCCCACCACTGTGATTTGAGTCAAATAAACAATGAAGTCAGACATATCAAGAGGGATCATTGGCATGGCTTTCCCACTGCTTCCTGAGGAATAAGGCACCATGCTCTGTCGGTGCCCAGGACAGGGCTGAGTGATGCATCTGCTTCCCGTGCACACAGAGTGACCCATACTTGGAAATTTCACCCTGCTAGCATACCTCAAACAATTTCCAAGGCTATACTGAAGATGACATGAAAGGAAGACAATACACAATGTCCTAACGCAGCATCTCGAGGGGCTAGACCTAGATAAAGACAGTTAATTATGCTCAGTGATATTTATTACCTCAAAGTGTCTAAATAAAATGTAGCTCTTAAACTATTATCCAAGTGAGCCCAATGATTTTAACTGGTCCTTTTTACTTTGTATTGATAATCTGTAAAGAAAAACGTACATAAGCACAATTTCTCAAAACACAACCAATACCAACAGCATGATTTCTAAGTGTAAAAAACACCCTGGAAACTAATGATGAACTCATTTTCTCAGCCAATGTGACCTTCATGGGAAGGTAGCTTTTAAAAAGCATTTTCCGTTGACAAAACAAAAACTCCTGACTTTTTTTGTTCGTTTTTACAAAAATTAAATGGTGTATTTAGTGAAAAGAGCTACGTTAAAATCCTTTTATGTACTTGCATAAAAAATTAACCTTAACAAATAAAACCAAGCTGTGAATCATTTATCATTTCTTATCTCTCTGATTACTGTATATTAATTAAGATGTGAATTACTGCTTGAAATGAAAGGATGCCTAGGATCCAAAAGAATTAAAAATGAATGCTTATATAGTGAGACAATGGGAAGGGTGATTTAAAAGCAATTGAAAAATGAATGTTTACTTTTAATGTTTTACTTTGCTATTTTCCTTAAAAGAAAATCTATATAAATTTATATTGTTTGTGCTCTGCTGTTCTCTGAGATCTGGAAAAACAGCTGTTCTGCTGCATTGGTCTTTGAACGGCTAGCTCGCCAGACTCAATAATCTGTCCCAGCCCAGGTTAAGTGATGGAATTCATTTAAATGCCCCAGAAGTAATCATCCACAAAGAGTACATTATTTCTCTTTTATGAATTTTCAAACCTAATACTGATGGGTGGCATGCAATTAAACCTGATCAATATGTAATTTAGGTGGGCTGACATGTTTTCAAATTCTCAGAATATAGATTCTTTCAATATTGCAAGAGCTTAGTGAAATACTTAGCCCTTATAAAATAGCTAAGGCAGTTCAGTACAGTACAGGGGAAAAAATAAGTTTAGTCAGAAGATATGTAGAGAAATAATTCCATGAAGAGTCAGAATCGACTCAACAGCAAGGGGTTTAATCGTACTTGGAAACTCTGATGTTTGAATCTGAACCATAATTAGGAAATTAAGGGTGTGCTTGACCCTCTCCCTTTCCATTCTGGCTTCTAAATAGGAATCTCCAGAAAGGCTACCTGCAGGGTTTTGTGAAGCACCGTCTTGGTGATTGTCAGGCACAAATAATTTCAAAGGCATTATAAATACCAATTAAAAGAATGCTGATTCTGTATTAAAGCAAGAATCAATTCCACGTACATTTATTCAAAAAGCATTGTTACTCAGCATCAAAAGGAGAGCCAAAAACAAACAAACAAGAAAACAACCAATCCCGGGGTGGAGGAGTGGGATTACTGTAATGAGCCTTTGTGTTAAGCTAATAAACAAGGCCAGTACACTGACCTGTGACCTGGGAGGTCAGGGGTGGTGCTCTGGAGGACTACTAATTAGCCTACTGTCATCCCCACAATAAGAATTACACTTGAGTTGCTATGATTTGACAGGATTCAATTTTAAATTTCATGCCTGAGGTCTTCAAGTGCTCTCTACCTTTTCCATTTGCATATTCTATATGACCAAGCAAATGCAAACAGGGCTTCCTCCTTCTCAGCAAGCAGAATAGATGCATTCGCTAAATCTAAAGGGCTTCCTAGTTTCTAGCACACGTACACCTGTACACCTGCAATTATCCTTAAATAAAAACTTTTTTTACCTAACTGAATGTTTTTATACTATGATTTGCAGTATTTTGATATAGTAACAGTGTTTTTATTTTATTTGGTCAAATGTTTATCTAATGATCGTTAAGGTCATTACTCTTATTTGTGTAGATGAGTTGCTTAAGTTGAGTGCTTTTTACCATGGGTACGGACACTTTGGTGGCATGGTAGTTAAATTCTGTGGTTGCTAACTAGAAGGTCAACAAATTCGAATCCACCAGGTGCTCCCTGGAAACTCTGTGGTATTACTGGGGTCTCTGAAGACCATCAAGGATCCTTGTGAGACCTTCAAGAAAGAATTACTTGGAGAGACTTGGCTGGCCCACAAGAGAAATATTTATTGAAACACTGAAGCCCTTAGAAGTGGGGCAACAGCAGTGTGTATAGAATTTCTGCAGGCTGCATCACCAAGCAAATTCAGGATTGGGTTTTATAGGCCTTCTATGTCCACAGTATAGCTGGGGACAACAAATCAGCAATGAGGATCTGAAGAGTTTCTTTTTTGGATGGCAGGTGGCTTGCTTGTCCCTTGAAAGCCTGCTTACAAAGACTTCAAGATAGTTCCAGAAAAGAAGGCTTCTGTGACTGGTAGCAGAACTTATCACTGGGTGTTGTACATGCACTGTTTCTTACTCTCTTGGGTTCAATTTTCCAGTCCTGACTGTAGCCCTCTGGTGTCCCTGTTGCAAGAATATATGGTGTCTTCCCTGTCTTGTCTGTGCACACCTCTGAATTGGGTCTAAATTGGCTTCTCTGAAAACAACTTCAGGGTTAATTTAAGGAATTTATCTTCAGGTGTGGATGATAAAATAAGTTGCTTATCACTCTAGAATGTCCCAAGGTGTGGTTAGACTGGCCTTTCACATCCGTGTCTCAGTGGGACAGTTCTACTCTGTCCTACAGGGGCACTACAAGTGAGAATTGACTGAAGAGCAATGGGTAACCACAGGGTGGGAGTCCCTGGGTGGTAGAAACTAAAGTCCTGCAGGTTGGAGTCCACCCAGAGGCACCTCGGAAGAAAGTCTTACTTCCAGAAAATCAGCGGATGGAGGACATTCTGATCCACATCGAACTGCCCTGAGCTGGAGCTGATTTGATATCAATGGGTTTGGTTTTTGGAACTATGTAGATAACCTCCATCCCTCCTTTCTTGCTCTGTCCAGAAACCATTGCCACCCCATGGACTACATCCAGAGAAACTAGCTTTCTGTGGCAAAGCACGGGTTCAGGCCATTGCCCATGTCAGGGACAATAGGAAAGTCCCTCCTTGCCACAAAAGAGTTCAGTCACTATAACTTGAAAACTGCATACAAGATGTTAAATAAAAGCCACCAGTTGAATATGATAGCTCCCACCACTGTCAGAAGCCCTGGCCTCGTGTCACATGGACTGAGGCCAGGCTGACAGGGCAAAAACCAGTCTGAATCACGGAATCTAGGGACATCCATAAGGAGAAGATACTTGTAATCACAGGGATCTTGCTGTGTGTGGTGACTCCAGCAAAGTGGCCAAGGCCCATTGCACAGGTGACAGGGAACAGCAGAAAGCTGAAGACGGGTCTCTCAGTTAGAGGAACACAGGGACAAATACTACCATCAATGAGTGTGTTGAGATGTTTTGTTGTCGTCATTGTTGTCAGTGGCTGTCGAGTTGGCCCTGACCCTGGGCAGCCCCATGAATAACAGAACAAAATGTTGTTCAGTCCCATGCCATCCCATCGTCAGTTGTGGATTAGAACATTGTGATCCGGAGAGTTTCCACTGGCTGGTTTTCAGAAGTCAATCATCAGACCTTTCTTTTTAGCCCATCTTAGTCTGGAAGCTCTCCGGAAATCTGTTCAACATCATAGCAACATGGAAGTTTCCACCGACAGATGGGTGGCCAGGAATCTACACACGTGGACTGCAAGAACTCTACCACCGAACATCGCCCCCTTGAGGTGTTTAGATGTATTAGAAGTATGTGTCAAAAAGAAAAAAGTACCAAATCTCCTTTTGAAATGTAACAGTCAATTTTAATGTGATGGAAATTTTGTTTTTAAAGCGTATAGAAAAGTAATGGAAATAGTGTAGTAGTTAACCATGTGTCCCCTAAATGCATCCACTTACAGGTGCACTGGAATGCTGAGCCCTCTGTTGTGCATGGCCTTTCGTAGAAGAGGCAAGGGGTGGAGTGAGAAGGGTGATTTAGGGAACTGAGTGCTATTTCAATGTTTTAGGAACAGGGACTTCATACTAGCAATAGTAGATGAATGTTGTAAAAGAAGAAACAGTTATTGTGAGTTCTACTCCAACTTAATGGCAGCTCCATGAGTGTCAGAGTAGGACTGTGCTGCACAGAGTTTTCAGAGGATGATTTTTAAGAAATATTCGAGATTCCATAGTCCTTTTTTTCGGAGCTGTCCCTGACTGGACTCGAACCTCCCACCTTTTGGTTAGCATCTGAGTGTACTGGCTGTACCATCCAGGGGCTTCTCCAAAAACCAAACCCACTGCCATCAAGTTGATTCCAACTCATAGCAACCCTATAGGATAGAATTTCCTAGGAACACCTGGAGGATTTGAACTGCTGAGTTTTTTATTAGCACGTGTAGCACTTAGCCACAATACCACCAAGGTTTCCTATGTGAATATTAAACCCCAAACCAAACCCATCATGGTGGAATCCACTCACGGCAACCCTACAGGACAGAGTAAAACTGCCTCATAGAGTTTTCAAGGAGAAGCAGGTCAATTCAAACTACAGATGTTTTGTTAACAGCTAAGTTCTCAACCACTGCTGACACTGAGTGTCAGCCACCAAAAAATAAATATATATATATTTTAATTTACTTCTGTTTTGTATCATTATTAAGTAAAATGCTTCAGATACATTTAAAGTCACACTCCCTTGAAATTCTATACTCTCTCTCCAGAGACAATAACTACTCTGAAGTCCATATAACAACTTTACAAATAAAAAATATAAAAAATGACATTTTCTTTTATTAGGAAATGTTCCACTGGAGATCATGGTAGCTACATCAGAGGAAGGAGAGGCAGGTGGAGACACCTCTGCTTGGTGGGGTCTGTGACTTAGTCAGATCTTCTCAGTGGGATCTGTAATTCCTCTTTTCTCTCCAGAGTGCAGAAACCATTAGTAAGCAGGGAGAAAAATACAGAGAAGTGCTAGGCTTGAACCGAGCTTGATACACATGTTGACTATGAATGCGAAGTCTGCTGTGAGGCAATCTGGAAGATGTTCCTTGGGGCTCAGGGAGCCATGAGAAGAAACCCCAGTTGACTCAGGGAATATGACTTGGGCACCTGTCTGGACAGTCTGTGGGAGTCTCTGTCAGGTGGGGCTGTGTTCTGCAGTACTAGGTGGTACAGATAATTCGTTACAGAACACCACCCCATAAACATAGGGAATCCCCCAAGGTGAAAAGGAAATATGACACAGACTCCTGTAGCATGTTGTTCTGTTTTCACACACAGACACTTCAGACCTCTGCTGTATAGACTAGAAAACCTGGCGGTGTAGTGGTTAAGTCCTATGGCTGCAAATCGAAAGGTCGGGAGTTCGAATTCACTAGGCTCTCCTTAGAAACCATATGGGGCAGTTCTATTCTGTCCTGTAGGATGACTAAAAGTCAGAATTGACTCGGTGCTAATGGATTTTGTGGTTTTTTAGATGTATGCCAAAAAGTACACATAAACATCGGGTAGGATATGAAAACAGAAATAAATTCAAATGCCTTGATAGTATTAGGACTCCTTCTTGACGGATGATTCCTTTCTGTACTGTTTCTTATGGAGACACTCTTTTAATCTGCTAGGGCTATTATTGTTGCTACTAGGTGCTGTTGACTCAAACTGCCCCATCAGGTTCCCAAAGCTGTAATCTTGACGGAAGCAGATTGTGGCTCTTCTTCCCATGGAGCAGCTGTGTGTGTTTGGATTGCTAATCTGTAGATTAGCAGCTGAGTACCTAACCATTGCACCACCCGGGCTCCTTCCACTAGGGGAACACATTCCATCAAATCTTCATTCTCACTAAACTTCAGCAATTTCTATAAACATGTCAGAATTATATCAGGAGATGGGTTTATCTCAATCTTTAAAAGGTATGAAAAAAAAAATTCAGTTACAGAAAGTTTCCCTTGCAGGTGAAGACGACTTCACGGCGCATACGTAATAAAAAAAATACGTTCAATAAAAACGTATTAGCCCCTCTTACATAACCTAAATGAAAGCCACGGCAAGAAACCAGGAAGGGCAGAGCCCCAACTTTCCAAGCGGGCACGTAAACAAAAGGCACGTTTGTGATTCATGCCTGCCGTTTCCAATCCGTCTCCCTCCCTTAAACACCGCGTGTTTTTGTGGATGTGTCATTTAGAAATGCCTGGAGTGATATGAGGGGGAGTCTTTCTCTGAGCTATTTGCTGGTCACTGGGACAGAAATGACAAAGGATTCTGCCCATTAGTTTTTCAATACAGTGCTCAATAACAGTCGGAAATTGATGGTGTAACTGTGCCATCCCATGGAGGAAACTTATGATGCGGACAATGGTGCTTTCAATAAAAGGGCTTTTGATTTTCTATGTGTCAAACTGTTTTAATATTAGGGCATTTCTAGGTCAATGAAGGGTTAATGTAGCATCATAAATTATATCTAAACAAGAGCCCTAAGCTTGCTATGTGCAAAAAATAGCCTGTTAAGATTAAAAAAGCATCTCCACCACCACCAAAAAAAAAATCACAGAAAGGTAAGTCGCTAAAGCAGTGCTGAAACTGCATTTCCTTCATTGTCCCCAAACAGACAGGGACATAGCATGCTAAAGAGAAGACTAATAGGTGAATTAGAAATTAATGATTCTTCTGCTATGTAAATGACAATGAAAGGACAAGGCCTGCTGCAGGCTTGGCCGGGAAACTTGTCTCCGTTTGTTTGGATTGAAATTCAGAGCATAAGTAAACACAGCAATATGTATGGCTCTGACACTTTTGAACGTTATCGTCTTTAGCCCACCGAAAATCCCCCACTACCCTTAAAGCTGCACCTATTAATTCACCTGTATAATAGAATTTCCACAACGATACTGTGCAGTTAATCTTTCGATATGAATAAATAATGACTGCTCAAACAAGCCACAACCCAACGCATTATACACTCAAGGCCACGCACCCCTAAAGCTCAATAATTTACATTGATTATAATCCTACCCATCAAAGCTTTGCTCTTACAAAGTGAAACTGTTGCTGTTATTTGTAAGTGATCTCTCTTCTGAGAGGCTTACCAAGACCCCTGCTCTCCAAGGATGTCAAATTGTTAAGTTTTCAACCCTCAAAAAAGAAGCAGAAAAAAATGCCTTCACCAGCATGACACATGCCAAGCCAATAAGTGCAATTAAAAAAAATATGACAAATTCAATAAGATTTAATGAAGAACAGAAGAAATGCAGTGAAAGAACACAGCTCCCATCTTGTTTGTGCTTTTAGTCTAAAGTAGCCACATATATCACATCTTGCACGGAGGTTGTTTCGGGGGTAAAGAGTTGTTGAAATACATGGATCACGAGGGAAAAGATCGCATAATGCCTGGTTCCTGCGTTAACGCTGCGGGGGTAGCCACAGCTCTTGGTGAAGAAGAAAAGCGCTCCTGCTTTATTATGGATGGTCTCCACTAGCTAAAAATCCTGCAAAACTAAACCCAGACAAGCCAGAGCAAAACACAACTCGGTGAAAGGCGTCAACTTAGGCACAATTTGTCACTTAAAATCTGCAAATTCCTGCAATATTCAGTGCTAGCATGTGAAACAAATGTGTTTCTGGGAGGGAACGCTGCATTGACAAACCCAGCAAAGAACAATTTTCTGTCGTTTAATGAGGGATGGAGAAAGGCCTTGATAAACTACTCACTCATTACAAGTTTGTTTTTGTGTGTGTGTCTAGATGGTGGCAGAGAAAATGTGCATGCGTTGATGAAAAGGTAATCTCTCCAGCTCAATCTTCTTAGACAAGTTAAGAGCAATCTTATTTTATTGGGAATTCATTTGGACTGTACTGAACAAAGACACTAGTGACACAGCATGCTGTTGGTATTTCTTCCTAACTAAAATGATGTGAAAATATTGTGTAGGTTAGGAGGTTTCAGGCTTGCTTTCAACTGTAATGTGTAAGATCACGATATAGTGTTATATACTTATGTATCTTATATATATGAGACACATAGCATTTGGGTAAGATGAAACCCTGGCATGCAATTTCAGAATAGTAGATAAAACATCCAACTAATTTGAAATCTACTGAGTCATTAATAGATAGGAAATGTGATTAATAACTATAGAATTTTCATTCCAATATTCTAGATGGAAATACATATTTCAGTGATGAATTATCCTAACGACTATTACATTTACTTCTTGTCATCGGTTTTAAAAAAAAAAAATCAAACTGTCAAACTAGTAATAAGTAAATTCCTAGATTCAGATATACAAAGGATTTATTTGAACTTTTTCAGTTTGATTAAAATCAAAAACCTAAACCCACTGCAGTCAAGTCAATTCTGACTTACAGTGACTCTATAGGACAAAGTGAAACTGCTCTGTAGAGTTTCCAAGTAGTGCCTGGAGGACTTGAACTGCTGACCTTTTGGTCAGCAACAATAGTGTTATCAATCAGACAAATTAAAAGTATTTCATAATTTACAAAAACTGAACACACAATTCTTCTGACCTAGTTCGTTTGAAACCATGGGAAAGGACTAGGCATTTATTATTTGAAGAAATGTCTTTAAAAAAAAACAACTTATATTTTAAGGAAGTAGAGGATTGGAAAGAGGTTGAATTCTGAGCCCAAACTATCAGCTGGTACTTCTCTTTAAAAGTATTTAGAACAGTCCTAAAACTAAGTCTTTGATAAGGTTAGCCAGGAGCTAAGTTGAAACACATGCAAACACAGATTCTGCAACAATCTGGGTACTGTCTATACACAGTTATTTAAGTTCATAAGTGAGTAGCAAATTATGAACAATGTTTAGGCTTAAATACAAAAAATTCCACTGCCATCAAGTCAGTTCTGACTCATAACAATCTTATAGAACAGAGTAGAATGGCTCTATAGAGTGTCCAAGGAGAACCTGGCAGATTTGAACTGCTGATCTCTCAGCAGATGTAGCCCTCAACCACTACACCACCAGGGTTTCATGTTCAGTGTTTTGAGGCTCTTATTGAGAGGAGAAGAGGGTTTTTTTTTCCTATTAGTAGTTTCTTTTTTAAAATCTTTAAATATACTATCTCTAGAACTAGTGTGCATTGTCTGCTTCTTCCTTTTGACAGTAAAAATTTCTCTTGTCTACAGGAGAGTAATGCTCAGATCTTTTCTGTAACACTGTTTTCTCATTTAAGTATTAAACCAGTTTGCAGTACTCCTGTGGTCATTCAGAAATGAGTTATCATCTCAGTTTAGGCCATTCATGTCCTGTATACAATGGTGGAAAGACAGGGCTGTAGTTCGTCATTTCTGCCAGGTGTAGAGAAGAAGCAGAAGGTGATGTGATGCCAAAGCCCAGTGCACTTTGCAGAGCCAGAGATAGAACATTCTCGCATCAGGGAGCCCACACTGGAAGTCCTCAGACCAAGATAGAAGGGTTTTGCCTTGTATGATGTCTATAAAAAAATTAAAAAATCACAGGCCATGTTCAAAAGTTGGACTCTTTCTTTCTCTCTCTTCCTTCCTTCCTTTCTTTCAAAATAAACTTATTTTGAGATCACTTTGACTTGTGGAGAAGTAAAGACAGTACGCAGAAATTTAGTCTACTAACACACAGCTCAGTGTCTCCTAATATTAGTATTTTATGTCAGCATTGCATCCTTATTTTGTCTTATTGTGATGAAACTTATCTAACAGTACTTTAGTCATTATTTTTTTATATGTTCAATTCTGTGACATTTCGTTCATGTTATGCAACCGTCACCATTATCTGTTTCCAAAATTACAATGACCTTTAACAGAAACTCAATACCCCTTAAACAATAACTCCTCTTTTCCCCTCCTTCTGCCCTTGGTGATCACTAATAAACTTTGGTTTTTATTCACATGTCTATTTTAGATCCTTCTTGTCATAGGTTGAACTACATCCCCCTAAAAACATGTGTAGCAATTTGCCCGGGCCATGGTTCCCCGTATTGTATGACTGTCTTCCATTTTGTCATTTTCCTATACTGTAAATCCTAATTTCTGCCTGTGGTTAAAGAGGGTTAGGGTGGGACTGTAATACCCTTCCTGAGATTACCTCCATGATCTACCATAACGGGAGCTTCCTTGGAATGTGGCTTGCACCATCTTTTTATCCTACAAGAGATAAAAGGGAAGCAAGCAGAGAGCTGAGGACTCTGAACCATCAAGAATGCAGCACCAGGAGCAGACTTCATCCTGCACCAAGATGCTCTCAGAACAAAAAAGGGCCAATGCAACACAAAGACTTCCACCAGAGCCAACAAAGAGGGAAAGCCTACCCTTGGAGTGGACACTCTGAATTCAGACTTATGGCCTACTGGACTGTGTAAGAAGAAACTTTTCTTTGTTAAAGCCATCCGCTGATGGTATTTCTGTTAGAGCAGTACCAAATGACTAAGAAAATTCATAAAATTGGGAACATATACTATTTGTTCTTTTAAGTGTGACTTACGTAGCATAATCTTTTCAAGGTTCATCTATATTGTAGCATGTATCAGAACTTCATTTCTCTCTATGGCTGAGAAATATTCCATTAAAAATAGATTCTTTAAATACATGCTATGGGTCTCCACCTTCTCTTGGAAACTATGAAGCTCTCGTGATTTTGTTCCATTCTTGCAGTGCCTCATTAGCTGGAGCTGAACATGGTTACTCCTTTCACTGGTGAAGCAGCCCTGACTTAGGATGCCAGACATCCTCAGTTTCCTGAAGGTTCCAACCAGGCTCTGCTCATTTTTGTACCGGAACCCTCACCAAAGAGACGTACATGTTGGCTTTATAGGGGTTACTGATGCAACAAGATGATTAAGAGAAAAATGTAAAAAGAAAAGTTTATTTTGAATGCAATTACTCAGCTTATTCGTTTAATTTTATAGGCTTTGAAGATCCACTATTTCATATGATAAGAGATTTCAATGTACTAATCAATAAAGTGTTCACTTACTAATTACCAACTCCATAACCAGAACTCTATTAGTAATTTCAGGATACACAAAACAATGAAACACCACAGATAACTGACGGGTCAGCTGTTGGAAACCACAGGTGGCTCCATGAGTGAAAGATACGGCAGCCTGCTTCCGAATAGGTTTATGGGCCTCCAGTAGAGATTTAACTGAATGCTTCATAGAATTTGAAAACTAAAATGCATGAACAGTTAAAAATGCATGGAGCAGTTAGAATCCACCAGGCAGTCATTAGAAACTCTACAGGGCAGTTCTATTCTGTCCTATAGGGTGCTATGAGTTAGAATGGACTTCAGGACAGTGGGTTGGTTAGTGAGATACCAAAATTCCCAGTGTCATACAATACAAATACCTAAACTTATGTTCCTGAAGGGAATAATGATTGTTTCATCACAAAGGTCGTCATAAATGTTTTTGTATAAGATTATTTTAGAACATTTATTGTGTTTTCATTTATTTTATTTTTAAAGCACAATCAGGCACATGCAGAGGAAGTCAGTGACCAAGGGTAGGTCCCAGCTATCAATATGACACAGAGGAGGAGGAGAAGGAGTGAAACATGTACATAAGTAATGTTGTTGTTGTTAGGTGCCATCAAGTCAGTTCTGACTCACAATGATCTTATGCACAGCAGAAGAAAATACTGCCCAGTCTTGCACCATGTCCACAATCATTTTTATGCTTAAGCCCATTGTTGCAGCCACTGTGTCAATCTATCTCACTGAGGGCCTTCCTGTTTTCACTGACCCTCCACTCTACCAAGCATGATGTCCTTCTCCAGGGACTGATCCCTCCTGACACCATGTCCAAAATACATAAGATGTAGTCTTATCATCTTTGCGTCCAAGGAGTACTCTGAATGTACTTTTTCCAGAATAGCTGTACTTGTTCTTTTGGCAGTCTAAAGTACATTCAATATTCTTCTTCAACACCACGATTCAAAGGCATCAATTCTTCTTCTGTCTGTTAAGGAAGACAAAAGAACATACATAATGAAATGAGATAAATGTATGAAACAGGGGAGGAAGAGCTGGATGTATACTAACCCAAACCAAACTCATTGCCGTCAAGTGGATTCTGACTCACAGCGATCTGTAGGACAGAGTAGAAGTGCTCCCATTGGGTTTCCAAGCTTATAAATCCATACGGAAGCTACCTGCCATAACTTTCTCCCATGGAGCCACCTGTGGTTTCCAACAGCTGACCCTTCAGTTAGCAGTTAGCACCACCAAGGCTCTTTGGGAAGGGGTTAGCTAGCCTAAATGATCCAAACTGAAATACGGAGACATTCAACACTGCCTTATCCTGTTCAAGACATTAAACATACAATTTGCATAATCTCTTTGAATGTCAAATTATGTTTCAAGATATATTATGACTAAAACAATGAACGAGAGAAATTGCTGTTTTAGACAAGTAGTTTTAAAGGATAAGAAGATTTTATTCTGAACATGCAACACTACAGGAAACACTGCATGTATTTGCTTGCCGTAAGATCTTCTATCCTAGAAAGAACAAACAAAACATAGGCCACTGTCCCTTCCAGCAGATTGTGTTGCATAGTTTCCTGAGTATACTTATCTCACCTCAGGCACCACTGAAAGCCACTGGCTTGTGGGCATATTTGTCAATTCTTATCTTGGCAGCCCCAGGACAGCCAACCAGGAATACCAGGAATGCAGGTTTGACCCAGCAGAACCTGCAAACGCAGATTACTTCTCAACTAAAATCATAATTGACTTAGTTTATTCTCATGTAATTGCTGTCTTCCTAACATGTTAGCTTAGGAAACCATGGTGGCATAGTAGTTAAGTGCTACATCTGCTAACCAAAAGGTTGGCAGTTCGAATCTGCCAGGCATGCCTTGGAAACTTGATAGAGTAGTTCTACTCTGCCCTATAGGCACGATATGAGTCAGAATCGACTTGATGGCAGTGAGTTTGGTTTTTGGTTTGAACAGGTTAGCTTGGGAAACCCTGGTTGCACAGTGGTTAAGAGCTATGGCACCAATCAAAAAGTCGGCAGAGTGACTCCACCAGCTGCTCTTTGGAAACCCTATGTCAATTCTACTCTGTCCTTTACAGTCTTTATGAGTTGGAGCCAACTGCATGGCAATCCTTTTTTTTTTTAACAGATAAGTTCAATTTCAAGAATAAATTCAGAAAATAATAACTTCAGTTTATGGATGGCCGTGGTTAGAAAATCCTTACTAAATGACAGAGTATTTGTTTCATGTAATTCACATAATTTGCTTCTCAGCCTCAAGCTTTCGATGTGTTTGACCAAATTGTAAAGAATATGGTATTTAGTTAATATTTAACTTATAAGGAGTCACTGAAGTTGGCATCTTTCTTTGCAAAGAGTGTCATTTTAGCAATAAAACTCCAAGACTTTTCAATCAAATATTCCATAGAAGAATCCTGATTAAAAAGGAGAAAATTCAGAACAGAATTTCAGATTTTATGTACTCCATACTTACTCCATGAAGAGTGGATTGACCCTGAAATTATTGGCTTGAGATAAATTTAAACAAAAAATAATCACCAGACTTTTCTTAAAACTGAATAATGGTTTAACTTAACTAGTAAAAAAAATCTTCCTTAGGCACTATGCTCTTTTAGGAACTATCTATATGGGATCAAGTTGACAGCAACAACTGGAGAGATTAGATAGGAACCTTATAGGGCAGTAAGTTTATATGATAATAGAAGAGAAACAACTCAGAAAAGGAGGATGAATGTGGTTGCATAACTTGAAAAACTGTTTTGATGTCATTAAATGGCACAAGTAGTCGATGTTGAATCAGTGTATGTTTTGCTGTGTATATTCTCAACAACATGGTAAATAAAATTACATAAAAAATTAAAGAAACAGTAATTAAAGGTACTTTCTGAATAATCATTTAATAATAAAAGACAAAATGTTTTATAAGATATAAGAAAAAATGAGCTTTTTAAAGGCCTTAAAAAAGAAAGTTTTATTGGATAAAATGCACACAAGTACTACTCATAAATAAAAAAATACCTGAGTATGTAAATTGTACATTAAGTATATTGTGGCGAAAACCAATTTTAAGCATAGCTGTATGGCCCTTATTACTACAAGTCAGTCAGGTGGGTTAACATGAGGTCATACTGGAATTGAGCGAGTCCTAATCCCATGAGTATTTTCTTTATAAAAGAGGAGAAGAGACAAGGAGAGACTAGGAAAGGGCACCATGGGACAGTGCCAAGCCAAGGAATGCTGGGAGCCAGCAGAAATGGAGGAGTGGAGCATGGAGCAGATTCTCCCTCAGAGCCTCAGAAGTAATCAGTGTAGCTGACACCCTGGTGTCAGAATCCAGCCACAGCGCTGTGAGGCTATGAAGTTCTGTCCCTACAAGCCACTCAGCTTTTGTGGTTTCCTACAGAAAACTCAGGAAACTAATACAAACTGTCAGTTTGGCTACCTTCAGTGCTGTTGATTTATAAAGTTCTTTCCTGATATTATACGCTATACGTTCTACGTGGTATTTTGCCAAGTAATGTAACTTTCACACAGTTTGATAATGTTCTACAATCAGTCATGCATTGCAAGCAGAACGGAGTTCTGTGGTCATGAAAAGTCTCTTTTTTCCCTGTAAAAACTCATTTGCTCATTTTCTAGGACTAGATGTCTGTGTGCGGATCAACGTATTTGTTGTTAACCAAAAGGTCAGCGGTTCAAATCCACCAGGCATTCCTTAGAAACTCTATGGGACAGTTCTACTCCGGCCCATAGGGTGGCTGTCAGTCAGAATCGACTTAACAGCTATAGGTCACAGAATATCTTTTGAGATTTCGGTTACCTTGCTTTGGACACATTATCAGGAAAGACCAGTCACTAGCAAAGTACATCATGGTTGGTAAAATAGAAAGTACTGCCACTTGTCTGTCCGTCAGTTTGTCGTACTGTGGTGGATGTGGTGTTGCGGTAATGCTGGAGGCTATGCCACCAGTATTTACCACCAGGGTCATCTATGGCGAGAAGCTTTCAGTGGGGCTTCCAGACTGAGAGACATTACTAGGAAGAAGACCTGTTGGTCTACTTCTAAAAAAAACAGTCAGTCAAAACCTTATGAACAGCAAGGACACATTGTCTCATTAAGTTCTGGACAAAAGTCCTTCAAATCAGAAGGTACTCAAAATACAACGGAGGAAGAACTGCCTCCTGAAAGTAGAATCCACCTTAATGAAGTGGATGAAATCAAGCCTCAGGATCTTCATTGACTGAAGTGCCAAGACTCAAAAAGAGAAGAAAATACTGCAAATATACGTTAACAATTGAAATGTGGAATATAGAAAGTACGACACTGGAAAAATTGAGAATAGCTGCTAATGAAACAGAATGCTTGAATATCAGGACTGGTATTGGCCATTTTGAGTCATACAATCATACGGCCTACCGTGCGGGAATGACAAATTGAAGAAGAATGGCACTACATTAATTGCCAAAGAGAACATTTCAAGTTCTACCCTTAAAGTACAATGCTGTCAGTGAGAGTATCATTTTGCGTACAAGGAAGATCAATTAATACAACTATTATTCAAATTTAGATACCAACCACTGATGCTAAAGATGAGGAGATTTAATGGTTTCACCAATTTCTACAATCTGAAATTGATCACACATGCAGTCACGATGCGTTGATAATTATTGGTGATTGGAAGGTGAAAGTTGGATATAAAGAAGAAGGAATAGTAGTTGGAAAATAAGGCCTTCATGATAGAAATCGCTCAGGAGCTCCCATGATAGACTTTTGCAAGACTTATTCCTTGCAAATATCTTTTTCAGCATCATAAATGGATACACACACGGGCCTTGCCAGATAGAATATACAAGAATCATATAAACTACATCTGCAGGAACATGGAGCAGCCTGATATAATTCCTCAGAACAAGTCCAGGGTCTGACTCAAACAGACCATCAATTGCTCATATGCAAATTCAAGTAGAAGTTGAAGAAAATTAGAACACATCTCTGAGAACCAAAGTACGACCTTGAGCAATCCTACCTGAATTTAGAGACCATCTCAAGAAGAGATCTGACACACTGAACGCTAATGATTGAAGACCATGTAAGATGCAGAATGATATGAAGGACATCATACTTGAAGAAAACAGATTATTTTAAAAGGCAGGAAAGAAAGAAAAGACCAGAATGAATGCCGGAAGTGTCTCTACAACTGGCACTTGAACAGAGTAGCTAAAGCAAGTGGAAGAAATGTTGCAGTAAAAGCTGGAGAAAGATTTCAAAGCTTGGCTCCAGAAGACCAAGAAAAATATTATAATGAAATGTGCCAATACCTGGAGTTAAAAAACTGAGAAGGAAGAACATAGCATTTCTCAAGATGAAAGAACTGAAGAAAAAATTCAAGCCCAGAGCTGCAATACTGAAGAATTATATGGGCAAAATATTGAACAAACAAGAATGCTTCAAAATAGGATGGAAAGAATACACAGTTACTGTAACAAAAAGATTTGGTTGACATTCAGTCATTTCAGGATGTAGCATATGATCAAGAAGCAATGGTATTAAAGAAGATCATGTTGCACTGAAGGCATTAGTGAAAAACAAATCTTCACCTCTACCTAGTTAGAGGTTTCCACTGGAATTTCCACTTCCAGCAGGGTCACTCGTGGGGGCCAGTTTCAGTGGAGCTTGTAGAGTAAGATGGATTAGGAAAAAAGGCCTAGTCATCTACTTCCAAGTGTTAGCTGGTGAAAACCGTATGGATCACAGAAGAAAATATATATGGCTTTTGGCTTCTGTGAAGATAAACCAGACCAAATTCATTGGTATCTAGTAGATTCTAACTCACAGCAACTCTTTAGGATAGAGTAGAACTGCACTACAGAGTTTCCAAGGAGTGCCTGGTGGATTAGAACTGATGAGCTCTTGGTTAGCACCTATAGCACTTAACCAGTACACCCCTAGGGTTTCCTCTGTGAAAAGGCACTATTATTTTAAATCTTTAAAAGAAAAATAAAGCTTATGGTTAATCTTGACAATATCAGCTAAGTGAGTTTTTTTTTTTTTTCTGTCACATGACATTTGAGGGTGTGCATAAGCCAACTAGCCATTCTCTGCCAATACAGATCAAGCTGCTCATTGCTAAACTCCCTATGTTTGCTCATAAATGTATCAAACCTGCGGGTACACCATCCTGGGTTTGAGTGGTTGTGTGACAACCCAAATGCCAACAAAATCCACTACATGAAGTTGATTCCAACTCACAGGGATGCTATAAAACACAGTACAACTGTCCCATAGGACTTCCAAGACCGTAATCTTGACTGAAGCAGACTGCTACATCTTTTTCCCTTGGAGCAGGTGGTGGGGTCCTATCACTAACCTTCTGGTTAGCAGACGAGTGCTTCAGCCACTGCAATACCAGGGATCCTTTATTTAGCAATACTAGCAATACTCCAGTTTTTCAGGCATTAAATTTGCACTTACAGAATGGTAACTTCCATGGTTCCTCAATTATACACACTGACATATTAAGCCTTTTCTGCAATTAAGATAGCCATACAAAAAACAAAAAAAAAAGGGGGGGGAGAAAATATTCCATGATTCTCTCTCAAAGAAACCATAAAATATTTTAGTTTATTCTGCCATTTGTGGATCAGCTCAAATGTTTGTGATATAACATCTCTCAAACAGGTGATGAAATGCCCTCAACCTCCTCCCTTCAACCTTAAATGAAACAACAAAAAAATAACTCTTCATTCATGGTATTTGCAAGAAACCAACCCGAGGGCCCAGCTCTTACACTGCCATAGCAGCATACCCCACAATTGCGATTTTCCTTGTGTAAATACCAATCTGATCAGAATACAGTATATTATTGGATTTCTAATTTTCTGTGAAAAGACCAGGCTATGTTTAGCAGCCTTTAGCAAGCTGTCACCAATAAGACCAATAAGCACATCCTGGCTTAACACACGATGAAGGTTGCCAAGGATACGCTGTCGAGGGAGCAGGGTCAGGAGTCAAACTGACCAATATTGAGTAAATTGCATTGGTTTGAATGATTCCCCCTGAGCTAGTAATGATATGGCAAGCACATAGTTTGGTCTGCAGACAAATAAACACTACATTTGGAGATCAACAGACAAGTGTGTTTGGAAATTGTTATATGTGTTTTTGTACACACACGTATATGTGTACATATATGTGTTTACATTTGTGTATATGTACACACTGTGTGTGCACGTGTACATGTGTATATATATGTGCATGTATGTGTGTCTATACATATATGGGTATAGATGGGATTCTGTTTCTGTAAACATTGGAGAATCCTATGTGGCAGTTTTACTCTGTCTTATAGAATCATTAAAAGGCAGAATCCTGTAGATGGCAAGTGGTTGTTTCAGGTTTATTTTTGGTATTTTTACACAAATATATATGTGTATATATACATATTCCTGTACTTAGGTATATGTGCATATATGTAAATGTGTATGTGTATATGTATATGTAGAGATGCACATAAATGTATGTGTACAGTTATATGTGTACATATATATGTATGCATATATATTCTCAAATACACAGCTATATGTGTGTGTGATCTGACTCGACAGCACTTGGCTATATATATATATACAGACACTAGCACACAATAAGTTGTGTATATTATGTATGCAGAACTACAGTAAGAGTATGTGTCTATTTATTAACATATCAACATATCAACATATATTTCTTTTCAAGAGCAAAATGCAAGATCTTTTTCCAGCAGAAGCACTGAGTGTGTTCAGACTTCTAATCTTCCAAATGGCAGCTGAGTGCTTAACCACTGTGCCACTAAGGCTCCTTGTTCAGCTTCTTTGCAACACATATGCCTCAACTGACAAATGGGTGGTGGCTTTGTGGGAGATGCATTGCCTAGGAATTGAACCTGGTTCTCCGGCACAGAAGGCAAGAATTCTACCACTGAACCACCACTGCCTGAGACATTTGCCATGATTGCAACTACTCAATTTACTATTTTTACCCTTCCATGCAGGACTAGCCACCACATACAATCTATTCACAATTCACCTGCACACACATACCACCATGAATACATAGCTGAACACAGTGGGAAGAAGAAGCTGCTTTAGGTAAATTCCTAATAAGTCGACCTTCATTTGACTTTTCTCCAATGAGCAACATGGTTGAAAATCTAAGTTTCTACTTTGAATTCCAAGTTAAACTGAGGAAGTAAGACAAGACCGAACAGGAGGAAGGGAAGATCATTTCCATGGGGTTTCTTCTCCCCTCGTCCTCGCCAACCTCAGTAAGACAGAAAATTTGAAAGTGCTTTTGAGAGTGCTAGGAAACAGTGAATTCAGAAACCCAACGAAATGAACTTTCTCAGTTTTTAACCGTTGTTGTTCATGAATGCATCTTTTTCAGAAATGACTGTAATCATTTTCCCTGTACCTTGATGAGATATATATCCATGCTTGCACCACTCTCTATGTGTTATTGTGGAATGGGTTACTGCATGTGGTTTATGGGATGTGTACAACAGGGGCGACATCCCAAAATATCAGACAGTTTTCTGATAAATGTGCAAACAGATTGCCACTACACTTAATGCATAAAGTATTTCTTTATAATTGGGGAAAAATTGAAAGTTAATAAAAAAAAGGAGGGGAACATGCTTATCTACATTTTAGTGAATTTAAGTGATTCTTAGTCTTTCTAAATCTAAAGACAAGAGGAAAAAATGGCCAAGATATTTCTAGATACATGGTTAAGACACAGAGCCTTTTTGCAACTGAAGTAGTACATTTATAAAAATGCTGAGTTTTGTCTCCATTCAATCAGGTACTGACCAAAGCAAGGCTGGAGGCAAGATAATTAAGTCTCTTTTACTAATTTAGTTCTTTGTAGCATTCTCCAGCAATCTTTTTTAAGTGCCTAGTACTCAGTTGTGTCACCTTTTATGTTTGATTGTCTGCCAAGGTGAGGAATCCTATTCTGGAGCTCCTCCTTGTTGGAAAGCCTTTACACTGCTTCCTGAAAGGGTGCTGCCGAGAGATTTTAAATGTGCTTGTCTTATTTCACATACGTCCTCCAATCTACACTAATTACACTGTGATTCCAGTATTAGTTTCAATACAGAGGTGATTTAAGAGGAAGATTCTAGAGAAAGTCTATAGCAAATAACAGGAAGGAAAATTAATAAATCACGGCTCTTTTCACATAAAGAAAGAAAATTCTTTGTAAGGTGAACTATCTAAAACACAATTAGCTCATTTATGTCTCGGCAGTAGGAAATACTGTTCTTGGAGCTGCAGTGGACTCAATCCACGCAGGAGATTTACACCGACAAGCAGGATGTGTGCAGTCCTGAACTTCCTCCTACTAACTTTCGGGCTGACATCTTGCTCACCTTGCTTCTATACACCCTTTTTCCCACATTGGTGCTGTGAAAGCAGGCAGAGAGAAGATTTCTGTGCTGTGTTCGTGTACTGCTCTGGACTTCATAGGATTCACAGAGACCAGTGTGTTACCTGATTTGGGTCTGTGCACTGGAGCAGTCAAGCCAATAAAATATACTCCAAGTTAGAAAGAGGAAGAAGGTTTATTAAGAGGTATGATACCACCAGAGACTTAACAACGCAGGCTGTTCTCCATGGAATCTCAAAAGACAATTTTTGCATCAGAGTTTACATACGATTTCAACAAGAAATACTTCATGTTTTTAAGCACATAGCCCACAGATGACTGTATAAATTACAAAATAGTAACAGGAAACTCTATTAAACTACAGACATGTGTATCAGACACCTGGACTCTAATCTGCATATTGGCAACAGACAAAGACAAAACTTACACAAAAATTCCTCAGCTAGTGAAACTAGCCTCCCAAATTCACTCCGAAATAAGGAGCAAGAAAGAAAGTTGTGAATATACAAAATGCCAGGCTGCCTTCCTAGCTGCTGTTTGCCAGGCTGAAAGCCATTTCTTAGGAAAGCAAGGAAAAGGAGGGAGATCGAGTTCACATGAGCTGAGGGGGCTCTGCACTCCTTTGGAAAGAGGCCAGTGCAGAGGCCAGAGGAGCTGGTGCAGCAAAAAACACTTAATAGATTATTTAGAGTATCATCATGGCATTAGCTATGTGAAGCACTCAATTACACATTTTGAAAAGGAAAAAACATGTTGCAAGGTACTAGGGTTACAAGTGGATGAAGTGTGCCATGGCAGCTCCATTTTGGATATCCACAGATCCAGTACTATCAGAAATATCCTTGGGGAAATTCATTTCATGGGTAAATATTCTATGTCCTGGAATTGCTTGGCTAAGTGGTCTTTGTGCATTTGCTGTTCGAGGGTGGTTCAGACAATTCAGGTGCTTATCTGCTAACTGAAAGGCTGGTAGTTTGAATCCACACAGATGCACCTCAAAATAAAGGCCCTGTTATCTACTTCTGAAAAGTCAGCTGTGAAAACCTGTGGAGCAGAGTTCCCCTCTGACACACGTAGATTGCTATCTGTCAGAGCTGACTTGAGAACAGCTGGTGCGTGGTGCTTTGTTACTAGTCCCTACCCCTTATACAGGGCCCTGATGGAACAGTGGCTAAGAGCTCAGAGACAAACCAGAAGATTGGCAGTTCAAATCTACCACCCACTACTTGGAATCCTGCAGGCAGTCTACTTTGCTTTTTAGACTGATTCTGTGTTGGAATCATGTTACTCTTCTGACTTTGTGTTGAAGTTGTTCTCTCTCCTCATTCCACACATTCTTAGTAGACAAGATTGCCGTGGTTCTGACTAGTATCTATTGCTTAAGAACACGAAGATCTGTATTTCTAGCCCAGACCTTCCCTGGAGGAAAGAAAGCAAAACTAGTCCTTCATGTTGAAAGGAAGGCAGTGGTCTTGCATCCCTCTGGGTTTCCATCAGTCATGGAAGCTCCTTCTCAGCCTCTCTCAGTTTTATACCACATTGTGTATAGAACACCCTGTGTACAACATGTGTGTTCTCTGCAAGTCTGTTATTAGATGTCTATCTAGATGCTTCCATTAAGTTATTTTGCCATTTGGGGGCTTCCATGAGGTCTCTCAAAGAAAACAAAGCTCAGTGTGCACAAAACAAATTCTTATTTATTCAAAACAAAGCATCATAAATGTACCAAAGTTTTCCCTACGAAATATTTATCATACTTTAATGGTGAAAAATATAAATAAGTTAAATGTTCAATAATGAAAAAAATAGGTGAAATTATAGTGATGACTAGATTGAGCATTCAGCTGCTAACAAAAAGGCCTGCAGTTTGAATCCACCACCTGCTCTTTGGAAACCCTATGGAGAAGTTCTGCTCTGTCCTATAGGATCTGCATCCTATGTGATCACTGTGAGTCAGAATCGACTTGATGGCAACAGGTAATGGATAAAATTATGGTGTAGATGTAATTTGGAATATTATAGGATCATTAAATATTTGGAAGAATATTAAATGACACAGAAAACCTTCACTATGTTTTTAAAAGCAGACAATGTGCATGTATGTTCATGTGTGTGTGTGTGGGTGGGGGTGTGTGTGTCTCATCTAAATTTCTGTAAAGGAAATTTATTCATACAACAAAAACTTAGTGGGCCCCTTCTGTACATCAGTCATGATGTTAGCCAGCCAAGTGCCGTCGAGTCGGCCGTCGTGATGTTACTCACATTATATATTGAATATTGCATCTGTAACAAGTGAATACAAGGATATTTAAAATTTAATGAATAATTATCAAAATAGTAAAAGCCACTGGCAGAGTCTTACAAGCCAGGGATATTGTCATTAAAAAAAGTATTCTTGTTAGTGCTGTTTTAGATGTTACAGAGTATTTAAAAATGTGTGTTAGCTGTATGATCACAGCAAAATAAGAAAATTTAAAAATTTAAGTGTATGTCCCTTAAAAATATTTCTAATCTAATCTTATTCCCTCTTCATTACTAGAATCATAAACTTTCTATGGAAAAAAATCAGTTCTTCAAGACTGAAATCTGCTTCTATCAGTTACAAATTCTGTCATGTCCTTTTCTGAAACTTACCTAGCATCTTTCACCATTGTCAAAAGCTTAGACCCTCACATCCTTTTTCATGTGTGATTTCCCACACCCTCTTGCTGGTATTCTGCTTCCAGCTCTATTTTTCTTCAATCCACTCTATATAGCATTGTTGAACAGTACTTCCTAGTGCATGCCATTCTCTTCTTGCTTAAAACTCTCAGGGCTGCTTTCACACCTACGAAACAGAGTTTCCCAGTCTTTCATGAGCTTTTTGGTCATACTGTTTCTACTGCTTTCACTCACTCAACAGATATTTTTTTAGTACGCTTAGCTGTAGTGAGCTTCTTCTATTGCTGTCTGTCAAAAGTCCACCTATTCTTTAGACCTGTCTGAAAGTTCATCTTCTCCATCAAGTTATAATGATTAGTGATCTCTCATATTAAAAATGTGTAAGCTTTGCTTATACTTCCATAACATGGTTAATATCACTGCCATCGAATACTTTGAGCATCCTTGCTTCTGAAGAACACAGAATGGTTGTATTTCTTCTAAGACTGAATTTTTTGTTCTTCTGGTGGTCTGTAGTATATTTAATATTTTCCACCACCCAGCTCAGTTGTCTCAGTTCTTCTGTCTTCTTTTTTTTCTTGTCCAAATTTTGCAGTGATACTTAGTACCTGCTTTGGACACATCATCATGAAAGACCCATCACTGGAAAAAAGCATCATGTTTGGTAAAGTGGAGGGTCAGCAAAAATAAGGGAAATCCTCTATGAGATGGACCGACACAATGGAGACGATAATGGGCTCAGACACCAAAGATCATGGAGATGGCACAGAACCGGGTAACACTTTGTTCTGTTGTATATGAGGGTATCTCTAGCGAGAGCTAACTCCACAACAACCAGACAACAAAGCTGTGATCCTGTGGAGCGCTCCCTTACTTGGTTGTAAGCTCTGAAATCTTGAATTCATATAATTGCTTCATTTTCTAAAATTTGCCAACTTCAATTTACCTTGTCACACTCACTCTTGTCTTGACTTCACCCTACTTGAGAGGAGGACGTAACAGGCTTCACTGTGGGTTGCATTCTCTAGGGGATTCGGTCAGTAGGGTACACTGGAAGCGGGAAGGGCAAATCAGGGTTCTGACTCCTCCACACTCCTCTACAGGAACAAAAAAGCAGCCGAATCCCTGCATTGAAATTATAGCCCTTGAAGCTCGCCAAATCTGCATGGCCTTTCTGGGTCTGGGTATCCAGTAAATTCTCCTTCTCCTTGATATTTTCAGCCCAGAAGTAGTAACTGCCCCCAATTCTATGTGTTACAGATACCCTGTACCCCTCATAGTTTCCCTGTAGCTATGGGAAGCCATGTAAACAGCCTCTACAAAAATGCTTCTTCTGTTGTCTTATTTTAACAAGGCATACATTCCCAAGAGGAATGCTAAAATTTCAGCGCATTCTGAGAGGTAGTCTCTTCTGCTGGATGGAGAAGAAACAAAAGGAGATGAGATCGGGATTTAGAAGCTGGAGTTCTGAAATGCACCCGAGACGAACACTTTTAGACAGTGTCTCCATAGTTTTACTTCAAAGACTCTGTGTTTCTGGTGTGTCATATACATCAATATTCAAACACAGAGGCAAGAATCTCGGTCTTCTACAGATCAATAGTAATTATTTTAGAATAGTCTGATACATTGATTGATCCCCATCCCTGACCCTTCCACTAACACTCGTAAGCAGGGATCGAGTGTATGTGATTCCAGGCTACAGTGTCCCTTGATTCACATTGTTGATAACTGGCGTTCCTCCCTTGTTCTCTGAGTTGTAGTGTTTGATCTCCTGTTATTACTCATACATGCATTGGTAAGGACTTCAGGAAACTGTAGGTCAGGCAGTTTGTTTCTTGAATAGAGTTTACAGCACAACAGCAAAACCACCCCTTACTCTACCTTTGAACATGTGTAACTTTGTAACCATTTAAATTAATTTTTATCCAAATCTTTGAATTCAAGCTCAGTGAAAATTTGAGGGCAACCACAAGACAACTGTGTACTTGTGTATGCACTACTAGAACCAGGAAATGATTAGCTTAATGAATGCTGAATCAGGTGAGTAGTCAACATTTACTCTATTAATTATGACTGGTATCAAATAAAACATATCTGCAGTTAGCAAAGGTCTTTATTCTAAGGATTATTGCTAAGGCAGTGAGGGAAGGATGCAATAGCGTCAGAACTCTGATTACACAAAGTATTCCTGTCTCAACTGTGCAGCAAAAAAGATTTTTATAGCAGAAGTAAACAACGCTAAGGAATAGCCTTAGAGATGAAAATGGTTAAGGTCTTCAGCAGCTATCTAAAAGGTGGGAGATCCCAGAACACCCATAATTACCTCAAAAGAAACAGTTGGCTTTCTACTTTCAGAAAATTAGTCATGAAAACCTTATGGAGCACCTTTCCACTCTGACATGTATGGAGTTGCCATGAGTCATCGTCATCTCTCTGGTAACTGGAAAAAAAAAAAAAAATCTCATGGTTAGTATGAGCAATAATAAAAGAACAATAAGATTCTTTTCTCTCTCATTCCAATGCTAAGAGATACTGTAACGCTTGAATTATGAAGTATTATACAAATATAATTATTACTAATTCAAAATAAGTCATTTGAAGAATTATCCCTTTTGTTTCTATTTATAGTCATGCTTTATGGCTTAATTACCCTAACAGTTAAAATTAGATGAATCCTTCAGGTTCCATATCTTCATTTTATAGTTTCTCCCAGTATAGTATTATCAAGAATGTATCAAAAGCAAACCCAATCCAACACACATAAAAAATATACAACCTAAGATTTGTTCGTATCGTTTACATTTCTAAATACAGAGAGGAAATATCACAATCAGACTGAAACTTCAGTCAGATAAACTCCCTCTCACACTGACAGTAGAAAAGAATCGTCAGAAAACTTGTGATTCAAAAGACGTTTTCCTCGCCCATGTATGCTGACCCTTAAGTACAGTACGGCACTGCAAATGTAACTGTATCCTTATTACACGAGTTAATGAGGCCTTAAATTGGGGGAAATTTAAAGACTAGAGTATTTTATTGGTATAACTTTTCAGAATGATTACTTAGCAAGCTATTAAATGGATACTTCATCGGAACAATAGTGCATAGAAACAGCAGGATTAAAACTACCCCTTATCCCTAAAACTTATTCCCACCACTTTTATGCTTTCCTGGAGTTGTTTCCATTTTCCACCTTCTTCTCCGTCTCATCCATCCCAAAATATCCTGTCTCCCTTCACCATTCTTTGTACTATTCCATAATGTCACATCTTTTCGTGTGTTGTTCTCCCTCAACTAGATGTCCTTCCTCTTTTCCATCTAGTGAACCTGTATCCAGTTTTTACAACTAAACTTCCTACCTTCTCTAAAAGCCTCACCGGGCTTTCTCAGGTGGATTTAAATGCTCCTGAGAGCAGGACCACACGCCTTGTACATGTAGGACTTTTTTTCCCTCTATAGCGTGTGCCTGGTAGCTTTTCCGTTGGCACGTACAGAAAGCACCTCAGACACAACTTAGACTTGATCTTACCATCTCTGCAGCTCTCAGGTTGAGCATCATGCCTAGCATACAGAAGGCTCGAATCTACCCAGGGCCTCCACAGGACAAAGGGCCGGCAATCTGCTTCTGCAAAGACTATTGAAAAGAAAACTCTATGGGAGAGTTCTCCCCTGTCACGTGAGTTTGTGATGAGTGATGGCATTGAATGACAACAGCTAGCATATAGTTAGGGACTCAATATATGCCTGTTGTATTAAATTTATTTCAACATATTTATGATAAAAAGTCAAAATCTAGATCATAAGGCAAACATCAAATCTAGAGGACACAACATCTTTAAGTAAGGGAAGGGCAATGTTCTCTTGGAAATAACTCGGAGGGAAAAAACATTACAGCAAAGCATGGCCCTCATTGGCCACCGTTTTAGTAGACAGGAGCCAGGTACAGCAGGAGTTCAGGGCATGGGTGAAAAGTACTGTTTATAAATGGAATGTATTTGTTTTTCTAAGGACTACGGGTCTTCCCCTTTTAAGTTGTGCTTCAACAGAGGACAATGATATCAGGACTGAGGGATCCGTCTGCAAAACTGTGCCCAAATTATTGCTTCAAGTCAACTTGGTTTTTCCTGTAAAGCATAGATGTGGATCCAGGGCATCCGTCTCGTGCAGACACAGATTCTATTTTTAGAGGTTTAATCTTTTAATACTCTTTCCTAGGACTTATGTTCAACAGCTTTAAAATGCTGAAACACCAGTCCCTGAAAGGACTGGATGTAAAATATGTTGTTATTATTAGAATAACTGAACTCAACAAGTTGCCTTATAATTCTTGACTGTAGCTTCCATTTTCCACTTTTACAGGCTGAATCAATTTGCTCATGCTGTTCCAATATTTCTTAATGATTTACGTTGCAATGATTTGTTTTTAAAGAGTAAACCCTCTTCAAACAAGGACCACTAAGTACAATTTCCCTAAGAGGCTATTTGTCAGCTGCTGAGCATACGAGCAGCTCCAAGGTTGATATTTGGAAGGTGACAGCATCTAACCAGGGATGTGTTGGAAATACCAATAAAAAAAATACCTGGACTTTCTCCTCCTGTCGTTAGGAAAGCCGGTGTTGATTTTTTAGGGAGAGGATACCATGGCAGGGTGACAGAGAGTTGCCGCAGCAGCAAACACAACCAATACTTGCTTTAAAAAAAATGTCAAAATGTGGATGTGCCTCCAATCATTTAAAAAATAGAAGGTGATAAGTTGAAAATGTCAGGTAATTGGCAGACAGATAGAAAGTTAAACTGTGTCCTCAGTGAAGAAAATTAACCAGCAGCTGCCAGCAGGGACCTCAAGGTCGTCTGAATGCCAGAACCAAGTAAAGCCCAATCATTCAGAAGGTTCTCGGCTGATGTTTCCCCTCCCTGGTCATTTCGAGATCTCCTAGGAGCTGCCCTCAACTACTGCCAAATGTGTTCATTTCTAAAAATTACATAGATTGTGATTTATTACCCATCACAGTACAAAAGTCCACTGTGAATTAAATCAGCCCTTTGTTTAAATTGCTACTCGGCAATACGTATCATATCATCATAAATGACATTGAAGTTATAATCTACAGTAGTCTGCCTCCACCACTGATAAGCCTCCACCAAGGGACGATCAATACTTACTATTCATTTTTGAAATTATCTTCACATTGATCCCTGAACAAGCGCCAGCAACACAGAGGTTCAGTGGCTTTAATGCAATAATTATATAAAGGTTTACTGGCTCATCCTCCTAGCCAATAAAAGCTGTCAGCTGGCAGAGACAGTTACAATCCCATAATCCATCAAAACGCTGTTCTCTGACCTATGGGCTTCTGGGCTTTGGAGAGGCCATGATAAACACGCTCAGAGAAGAGAGAGCAGTGCAAGGCCGGCAGACAAAGGTTGCAGATGGATATTACTGATTAACAGAAGACCCCGAGAGTAGCCTGGTGCACCTTTTATTATGATGATAATGATGATAGGAATTGTGAAGAGGTGTTTATTTGCTAACTGTGTTTCCCCAAGACAGAATGAAGCTAACCGTTTTTCTATTTCTATTTTTTGGCCCTTATCAGGTTTGACTTTGAACTGAATGATATATGGTAATGAAGTGAACCCATAGAATTCATAGTCAAGATAGGTGTGCTAGGAAAGAAATCAGTGAAAATCTGACACATGGGAAGGGGAAAGAGATCAGTGGACATGGAAAATACTCAGAGATTTGAAATAGTGAACACATGCACACACACATTTGTATACACATATGTGTATGCATACATATGCATAGAAACATATCCACATACACACTTTTACATAAACACATGCACTCACTCATAACTTACACATATATCCTCACACATTCACACATCCACATAAAGTCAGATACATAGACATACACACAAACACACATTCACACACATATTCACATGTACACACAGAATCACACATTCACACATGCACACATTCACGCACATACACATACTCACACATTTATGTAAATACACATATACACATTCACATATATTCATATACCTACACACATACAACCACATACTCACATATTTGCACACACTCACACATAGTCACACATATGGACGTAAACACACATATGTAGTCAAATTTGCACACACACAGTCATGTAATATACTCACACTGACTCACACTCACTCAGACATATACATTCACATGCGTACACTCATATATATGCACCGACATACACACACTGATACTCACTCACATATACTCCCACATTCATATGCTTGCATTCACACATGAACATACATTCAGACACACACATTCACACGTGCAAACACACACACACACCTACACATTCACGGACACAAACACATACAACACACCTGCATGTATTCACCTATACACACACACATTCACATGAGGAAAGACATGCATACACAGGCTTACACATTTACAAAATTAAGAGTCAAATGTTCCAACAAATTTTGAATGACTATCGTAAATTTATTAAAGGAATCCTTTAACTTTTAAGTTTTCCACTGAATTTAACCTTGCTTTGAGAAATAGATGGAGAAGGACAAAAGAGTTAACCTAGGGTACCTTGAATATGCCATGATTTTTCAACTGTTTTCTATTAAGTATTGTAAAATAAGATGATATGAGCACTCTTTTTGGGGGATGGATTGTGGGAAGTGGAGAATTCCATAGTAGTATCAGGCTGAGGAAAATGGACTTCTCCTTCCTATTGAACAAGTAGGAAAATCATTTTCAGGGCTCATTGAAAGTGAGAGATAAACAAAGAGCTACCACTGGGAATAGCTGTGGATTCTCAGAGCACATATGTGTTTAGGATGCCGAGGTGCTTAAAGGAGACAGTTCCCATTTCAATGTGGACTTAAATCTGTTACTTTAACTTTTACCTTAATCCAGAATCGTAGTCTTCAGTGTCGAATTCCTCCATTCCCCGATGTTCTGGACTTTTTTTCCTTGAGATGCTGTGGAATGCAATAGTGTAAAAATGATAGACTTCTTAAAGCCCTTTCAGAAAATCATTCACTGTGAAAAAATTCACATTAAAATGCTCTAGAGAAGCGGTAAACTGGCTCAGGATGAGTCTATTTTCAGTGTATCTGTGTTGATACCTGGGTGAAGTAAGGGTTTCTAATTTCTGAGTTGCTGAACATGGTTTTCAGATACAATGATTTGAGAAGCAACGGGAAATTTAGCATCTACTGGGAACCAGAGAAGTAAATTGTAGTGTAGCCCATGATGGACAGAGAATGTCCCATCAATCAGCTCCACAGAGATAGGGAGGGGTTGAAGACTTTCAACAAAGAAGTGTCAGGTTTGGAGAGTTACGAAATGTGTGCAAAGCTTTGATGTCTTCCTGTGTGTTCATGTATTTATTAAATAAAACTGCATTGCAGGTCAGTTAAGGGCAGGCCCTCGGTAGAAAGACTAGCAGAGCAAGTGCCCTGCTTCTAAAGTCCTCGTAGTTCAGTGGGGGAGGCAGGAAGAGAATCCTGCAGTGGGGGCTAAGGGCCTCGGCAAAGTGCTGTACAAACGAGCGGCTAGAGGGCTTCAGAACAGTGGTGACTGGGGTGCGGTAACATCTGTAAGAACATCTGGAGGAGTACCACACCACTGGAGAGTCACCATCCACCATTGTTGTCTTCTCCCTGGCTCTGTGTACACTCACTCTGGTAAAGAACATCCTTGAAAACCCAAAGACAAATGGAGGAGAGAAAAGTCATGTTAGGAAAGGGAGAGAGCCCTAACTGACGTTCTCCTGTGTGGACAACACTACTGACTCTGTTTCAGGCCATGGAAACACCTCAGCAATTGTGTATAGAGAGCCCTGCAATCTGCGATGCCTTCACCTGTGGCCCATAGTACCTAACAGGGAAGGGTTGCTTTTGATCTGGTTGTCTCTCACTCCTTATGTTTTTCAGTAAGAGTTGATGGCTCTAAGCTACTCATATTAGCACAACTCTTCGGGGAATATTCTTTCCTAGTGTGTGTATAACTTTATGAATTCGTATGAAATGTCAAAATGTAGGTAACAACTCTTTGAAAAGCTGTCAATCATTGTTCACATTTCGGTCTCCACTTCACAAATATAACCCTAAGAGAAATCCCATGTGTATCATATTTACCCCAAGATAAACCTGCAAAATAATTTTAACAGTAATTTAAGCTATAGAATAAGAAACTGTTGTGAACTGGGAGGCCACAGTATGGAAAGGTGCTTCCAGGTGAATATGTATTATCACGGCATTAGTGGTCTCTGGGAAACTCACTGAAATGGAGAGTAAGGTATTCAAGAAATCTTACAATTTAGGAGGTGGCATAGTTTCACCCCATGGTTTTCAAAGTTGGAGTTTTACAGAAAAAAAAGGGGGGGCGGTAGTGAATGAGACACAAGTGATGAAAGGTCAAGAAGATGTGAGTGAGTTATAGGGGAGGGGGAAAAAAAAGAGCCGCTTCTTGGGAAGATTCTAGCAAATGTAGTGTCCTTAGGTGAAAAAAAGTTTTCATGGAAACAAGAAGTCTAAATGAACTCAGAGAAGAGGCTCACAAGAAACAGGTTCAGCTGATGGGGAGTTCTGAATTACAGGACAAAGCTGAGATGTGGGAGATGGGAATGATCAGAAGTAGAGTCAGCTGGGGGCAGTGTAGAGCCCTGTAGGTATGAGAATACAGGTGATAGGGAATGACCCAGGTGGATGGACTTCTTGGGGTGTTAGAAGGCCTGATGAGATGAGCCCTGAGAGTCTGTGCTCTAGCTAACTGTTGTCCTGTAACATACTACCCAACACTTAGCATCTTTAAACAACAACAAACTCTTATGATTGCATTCTGATTCTATGATCATGGCTTAGGAGCAGCTATGTGAGAAATTCTGGCACAGGTCACTTCTAAGGTTGCCACCAAGATGCCGGCCAGGGATGGCCTGGTAAATATGGGAGCCAGCCAGGGAGGCACTATATATAACTCTTTCTAAATATTAATTATTAGATCTCTATCATTAAATAAAACAATAAGATACAGAATACTGCAGTAGTTCTCTCCTAGGATGGGCCTATCAGATATTAGTTAAACGTATGTGTTGATGTAGAGAACCAAGTAGGAAACTGGACCACCTAGAAATAGTACTGACACATTGATTCTTAAACACCTCTTGCTTAGGCATCCTGGACACGTGGGAGAGCTTGCTTCCTAGGTGACGTTATTACCATTGTTCTACACAAACATCGTCTTCCGTGTCACTATAATGTTTCCATGACTGAGTTTCTTCACATGTGTTCTGGCTCTCTGTATTCCTTCAGATATTATCCCATATTAATGCTAGCTAGTAATACCATAGAGACACATATGAAATTCTAAAGATCCTGGAGATGCTGTATCTTGTATTTTTATTTAATTGCTTTCGACTTATAACAATGGGGAAGTACTGGGCTGTGGAAGAACAGCAGTTGCCCGAACAACAGACGATGTATCTATTATCTCGCTCGCATGAAGGTCATCGACCTATGACAGTTGGAGTAGCAGAAACATTAGAAATCATGTGCAATTTAATCTTTACACAAATAAAGGAAAAGTATCACAATGCCTGAATAATGAAGACTCTCTCGGAGAAAAGGAAAGTGTGTCCCTGAGGATACTCTTCATTTTCTCCCCTGGACTGTTCCGATGCACGCACACTATGAGATCCACTCTCCAGGCTGACACACGTATTAATAGTATTCGGGCTGTAAGAGAGTAGATGTTCTGCAGTGATTGCCCTGAGCAGCTGTGACTCAGTGCTCCTTTCACTCATTCATCACTGCTCCATGTCAACTCCAGGAGACTATTGTTCACCTAAAAACTGTCATCGGGATTGAAATTAACTGTTTTTCCTCCTATCTCAGCAAGAGTATTTTCATTTTCCTTACTTTTCAGAATACGCCAGCTGTAACTTAAATCTTCTAGAAAGTTGAGGAAAAAGAAACTCTGGCTCCAAGCCAACAATGAAGAAGATTCAAATAAAAGTTTGAAGAACATTATAAATTGGGGATTCTTGAGGCAGAAATGTCTAAGTGCCACTGTCTGATAACATAAAAAATGATTACTGCTTTGGTGTGACCACTTTCAAAGGTTCACTATGTGTGGTTCAGCAGACAAGCAATGGAGGGCTGCCCCTTGGCCCAAATAATGCTGGGAAATTTGGCACAGCTTGCTGCTGTGGAGCCAGTGAACGTGCTCAGGTGTTGCTGCTATGAGGGGAGAGATGGGGTCTGGGAAAGATGCAGGGTCCCTTCTCTAGCACGCCTTTGCTTTGTAACAAGGGATGGAGGGGGAGGAATGAATCTACACATAGGCATCTCAGCTATGGCTCTGGAAGATTCTAAGCACCTACTGAATGAGAAGACAATAGATTAATATATAATGAAATTGTGAGAAAGAAGCAACACAGAAAATGGAGAAAGACTAATCCAAGAATAGTATTTATGCTTTACAGTTTTATATTGAAGTGAACATTTTACTGTAGAATAACTTTTTGATTTACCAAAAAAAAAAAAAAAAAGTGACGAAGATGCTATAGGGGAGTTTCCATGTACTCTTCACCCAGGTTTCCCAATTAATGCCTCACATTGGTGTGGATCCTTTGTCACAGCTGAGGACCTAACACTGATACATTGCGTGAAACCAAGTCCACACTTCCTCAGATTTCCTCATCTCCTCGTTCTGTCACAGGTCTCCATCTGAAATAACACATCAACGTTGAGTCATCTTGTCTCCTTAGACTCCCCTTGGTTGAGACAGCTTCTCAGATGCCCCTTGTTTTTGGTAACCTTAACAGTTTTGAGGAAAATTGATCATATATATTGTAAGGGCCCCTCTCTTGGGATTTGTCTCATGCTTTCCTCATTAGTACTACTAGGGTGATAGGTTTGGGGGTAGAAGACTACAGAAGAAATATATTGCTTTCTTTATACTCCATCAAGGGTACTTCCCACTCCTGATGTTGACCTTGACTATCTGGCTGAGGTGTGTTTGTCAGATTTCTCCACAGTGAGGTGACTCTCCCTTGCCCTCTCTCATTCTACACGGCTCTCTTTGGAAGGAGGTTCACGCTTATAACTCACACTTAAGGATTGTGCAGTTACCCTCCACTTTCTCGAGGCAGAGTATTTATATAAATCCTTTAAAATTCTTTTCAGGCGTTTAGTCTAGTCTCCTTCATTTATTTATGGGTACAGCTATTTATGTCAGAATAGACTTAAAGATACTCATTCTTTTCCCTCTAGTTATAACACAGTACTGTTACCTATTTTTTGCTCAGATTTTTCCAGCTTTTGCCATTGGGAGCACTTTCAGTTGGCTCCTGTGCCCCTTTGGTATGTTTCTATCATTGTGTGTGTCAGGGTGGGTCTTTTTTTGGACTACTCTGTCACTTCCTATCACTGTGAGATACTCCTGGCTGCTCTTGTAGCCTGCACCTGGGCACTGGGTGTTGTTGCTGCTGTGTGGCACTACTTATGGACCCTCCCAGCAGAGCTAGGAGATAAAAAATATGTAATACTCATATGTACGTCTGTGTGTATACATATATATCTATCAATCCATGTATCCATGTATCCATCCATTGACCCATGTATCCAACCACCAACTCACTCATCCATCTACCTACCAACATAACTATTACTTTTTCCTCCAGCCTCCTAGATGAGAAACCTAGCTCCCACTATTGGTCATTCATGTATTTATTTGCTTAGTCTCTGTGCCCAATTACAGGGTTTTTATAAGAAACAACATTGCCAGCTGAAGCCTATGAACAAGAACAAGTGCTTTTGAGAATGATTCGGGTGCCTCCTGCCTGTCACTTTCTCTCCAACATGTACTGGAGCAGGGCATTCCACTATGTCCCAGTGCAGGACACTTCAACATTTTGCTGGCTATCAAAAGAACCAGCTCACCATTTCTGGGAGGAGAGCCAGGACTTGAGGCTTTTAGTGGGCATGAAGGCAGGGAGGTTCTGTAGATGTGTCGTCTCTCAACTAATACAGTCTATCATAGCCCTGCCACCACTTCAGAGAGCATCGAGAGGGCACAAGAGTCCCACACATCAAATGGCTCTGACCTGAAACAACCAAAGTCCAATTTAAAACCACACCTACACACGGCCATCCACACACCACTGCCACAGGCTGTCCTGAGCCATTCCTGTGAGTGAATTGGAATGTTTATTTAAATTCCAACTCACCAAATTCTCAACCCATCTTTTTTAGAAATTACCTCTGCCTGGACACTAAACATATATTTAAGAACTGACTTAGCACATCAAAAATAGTTTTTTTTTTTTTTTAATTTATTTACTTTGTTTTGACACTATGCATTGGAAGTTTGTCTACCATGGTTAAAACCAACAAAGCCAAAGAATTTCTGTCGAGTTAACTCTGACTCATAGTGACCCTACACGACAGAATAGAACTGCCCATAGAGTTGGGTTGTCTACATTTTGTTAGCAGCCTTAGCTCTCAACCACTACCTCACCAATTAAACTACAGCGTCACAGCTGGGGACAAACAAGGTACCTGTAAGGCAGCTGGCTGTGGGCTTTGCAGGAAGAGCATGACTTTCCCTGAAACCATCAGGTCACAAATAGAAACAGAGATATTCTTCAGTATACGTGCCTCTCCCTGACAGCATCCTGAGAAGTATGATAGTAAATGTATATATTTGGCTGTTTCTATTCTAAAATGCTTCTTCCACATGAAAGAACAGCACTTCAGAAAAAGGAAACACTTCATAGAGTAGTTTAAGATAAAAAATGCATTATCGTTTGTTTGGAAACACTGGTGGCATAGTGGTTAAATGCTACTTCTGCTAACCAAAAGGTCGGCAGTTTGAATCTGCGAGACACTCCTTGGAAACTCTGTGGGGCAGTTCTACTCTGTTCTACAGGGTTGCAATGCACAGGAATGGTCTTGATAGCAACAGATTTGGGTTTGTGTTTGTGTTGAGTTTGGCTATGGTGACTTTTGGAGCACTTGGGTAGTGCAGTTAAGCTCTCACCTACTGACTGAAAAGTCATGTATTGGAATCACCCAGTGGATCTTGGAAGAAAGGCCTGGCAGTCTGCTCCAAAAAGGTCACAGCCTTGAAGACCCTGTGGAGCAATTCTACTCTGCACACATGCAGTCACTGTGAGCCAGAGTCAACTTGATTGCAACTAAGAACATGGCAGCTTTAAGAAAGCATAACTCATAAAAATGTAAGTGCTCAGAATTGATTATTTATTTTGTAGAGTTGTATTAATCTGTCTGATTTCAAAATACAGTTGATCCTAATAGTAAATTTTGCCCCAAGTAACACAGCAGTAAATTAGATTAAATAACAGTACTAATAAGACTCAGATCAGAGATACCTTCCCCTCCACGGACCTGATGTAAAAGAATCACAGATCTGTAAACCCATGAAGCCAAGTCATACTGAGTTCCAGTCGAGATGTGGGCAACGGCTCTGAGGACAACCAAGACTACAGAATGTACCCAAGTGAAGACATCTTGCTTTAGAGCCAAGTCATTTCACCAGATGGCAAAGGAGCCTAAGAAATAAACACTTCTGAAGACTTGCTACAGCTTTTTAGTAAAGTACTCACAAAGAGAGGTGTCTGACCAGGAGACCAAGGAGGGTCTGTCCTCTGGTTCCCGATGTTTAGATCACGTACCAAGTAGAAGCCCTTCTGTGCCAGGCAGAAGCCCTGCTCTAGTTGCATCTAGGCAGCCTGCAGAGACCTCATGAAACCTGATGCATCCTGAGGAAACATGGCCAAGTATCCCTAACAGGATGAAAAGGTAAGTAAAATTCATCCCCGCTGGTGCCCTTATGTCTTGATAGAAACAGTACTTCTTATTAGCTGCTGTTGAATCAGCCCCCAACTTATGATTACTCTATGCACAGCTTGGAGTTTCCATTGCCTGATTTTCAGAAGTAGATGGCCAGGCCTTTCTTCCTAGTCCCTTGTAGTTACAGCTCCACCAGAATCTGTTCCACATCACAGTGGCATGCAAGCTTCCACTGATGGATGGGGTGGTGGCGGTACATGAGGTACACTGGATGGGAATGGAACTTGGGTATGGTGCTAACTTCTCTTAACAAAGCTGGGTCTTCCACCCAGACACAGTCTGTCTAGAGTTTTGGAGAAAAAAGACCTGTAAGCTAAGCTGACCCAGGTCTCTCTCCTGAGCTAGACGGCCTTCTACTGGTTCTTGAAGATCCAGACTGTATCTCAATACTCTACACAGCCTCAGTATTTTCTTCTGGAACTCAGGTTTCACTAAACTCTAAAACACTGTGTTTAGTCCATTGCTATTATATTTGAAATCAACTACCTCTTTCATTTAACCAGTATTGCCTTCTAACTTATTTGTAAATTGCATTCATATTGCATATTTCTCTTCTGCCAACTGCACTATCTTCAGTTAGTCAATTATAGATTTTAATGCATTTTTAAATGTTAATTTGTGGTGAATCAGGCATGATATTAATGTATATTCAGCAAGTCACTCAAAATCTTCTGTTTGCCTTATTTTCTGCAATGATATATAAGTGTGTACAAAGAATACAAAATTTCTTGTAAAAATGTAATGGGGCAGAAACAGACTGATTTAGATTTCTGAAGACAATCTGTCATCTAAACTTTATTTGCATTCATAGTTTTCTATTTCTTTGAGCTTAGCGATGGCACTGCTGCTTCTAATTCTGTGCTCTAGAATTGATTAAACACAATCTTCTAATAAACTAGTGTTATACCTCCAATTTAAGTATGTCTGTAAGTGTGTTTCAGTGTAAGCTTTCTTCAGCAAAATGAAGAGAATAGTTACCCAGAGCTGCTTCTATTCTTGTTTCTAGCTCCAAAGAGCTTATGGGGATGTCTCTGAATACAAACCATAGGCTCCAGGACTGAGTTCAAGATTTTTGATTCCACTCACTGGGATACAACCTAATTTACAGGCACTGAACTGGCAAGCTCTTGTTTTCTATTTTGTTTATTTGTTTGTTTCCATTATTTGGCAGAAACTCCCTTATCCTTTACTCAGCCCCACTGAAGTCTCCTTTATTTTCACAAATGGAATGGCATGTGGACTAAGCCAAGGGCTACAAGAGAGGCTGTGGTGCCATGTTGTGACTTAGGAACTGCTTCCCAGTCATGTCCTTGGCCTCCCAAATAGAAATATCAATCTGCAAACAGCCAGGCCTGCTTCCAATCCATAACCACGTGCTCCGCCTCATCGCCTCTCCCACACGGCATTGTTTTCTCCTCGACACCTTCCAGGCTAGAATCAAAGCTGATCGGCACAGAGCCCCCCAGCTTCCCTGGAATCTAGTGTTTCATGGAATATCACTTGAAACTATAATGACTCTTTCTTTGTGTAAAATCAGCTATGTGGCTTGGTTAAGCTCTTTTCCTGAGCCTGCCAAGTTGCTGTTCTTGTAAAAAATGAACAAGGGGTTGGTTTCTCAAACTCAAGCCTGACTTTCATATTTCCCTGTAAAGCAATGGATGACCTGCTGTGATCCTGAATAGGAGCATTCACAGAAAACCATTTCAGACTCTAGCCAAAATCTTGGTGTGTATTGAATACTGAATGGGATTAGGAGAGAAGGATGTTCCATCACAGAACAGATGGAGTACTCTGAGCTACAGAATTGCCTCCATGTATTACTGAGTAGAACTACTTCATAGGGTTTCTATGGCCATTATTTCAAAAGTGGATTGCCAGACCTTTCTTTCACAGCACTGCAGAGGGGGGGGTTGAATCACCAACTTCTGGTCAGTAGCCAAGCACAAACTATTTGCACTACTAGGGGAACCCATCACCTTCTCAAGTCACAGGACACTAAGCACAAGGAGATGCCATACCTTCATCGTGTTTTATCAGGACGTGGGGTTGTAAAAAATAAAAATCAGACACCAAATTGCTGTGGAGACATTGTGAAGAATGAAAATCCCATGCTTGCAAGAATTGGTCAGTACCTTAGAGACAGCTTATCCTGAAGTTCCCAAAATGTTTGCCAGGGCACCCCAGGGCACCATAGGATAGTCCAAATGTTTAAAGGAAAGGCAATGATACTTGAAATCTGCCACACACCATGGACACAATGGCCTTGGTGTAACTCAGATTTTCCACATGGACAGTCACATGGATGTTTTCAGTGACACCATATTCTTGAGAAGCTGAGATTTGGTGGTTTCTGTGAAGAAAGACAAGTCCACACAAAAATCAAGATGTATAGAATACAAAAGGGCAAGTCCAATCTTATCTAAACTTTGAGAAGTCATGCAGTGTACTAGTAGTATACAAGTTCCAGCAGTCAGTAAGTGTGATTGCTTAAGAATGAAAACAATGAAACAAAAATATCACTTTAATGACCAAGCTGCGTGTGACCCAATTTACAATTCTTTGCTTCACCTCATAAGCATGTAAAAGCTAGGCAATGAAAATGGAAGACTGAAGAACTGATGGATTTAAATTGGGGTGTTGGCAAAGAATACTGAATGTACTGTGGACTTCCAGAAGAGTGAACCAATCCCTCCTAGAAGAAATGCAACCAAAGTACTCCCTGGAAGCAAGGATGGTGAGAATTTAGCTCTCTTACTTTGCACACATCATCAGCTAAGATCAATTGCTGGAAAAGGAGATCACATTCGGTAAAGTGAAGGGTGAGCATAAACAAGGGAAATCCTGCAAGACAGGGACTGACACAGTAGACTCAACAATGGACCCAAGCCTGCCACTGATCATGAAAATGACACAGGACTGGGAAACATTTTATCCTGTTACACACAAGGTCAGCACGAGTCAGAGTCAATTCAACGACAACTAACAACAAGAATGAAGTAAATTTAAAAAAAATTTTTTTTATTCATGCTTGCTGTGTTTTAAAGAAGGAGACCTGGTTACACAGTGGTTAAGCACTCAGCTGCTAACAGGGAGGTTGATCTGAACCCACTAGACACTCCAAGGGAGAAAGACTTCACAGTTGGCTTCTGTAAAGTTTAACCCACTTATTTTCAACTGAGGGTAATTGTCCTCTCCCATGCTCACTGCCCGAGGACATTTACGGGTTACTGATGCCAAGTCTGAATTCTATTCGCCAATAAAACTCTAATAATTAAGCGACAGAATGTAAGTGCTCAGTTTTTGGTTTTATTTTTTTGTGGCATTTATTCTTTGTACGTCATCTGTGAGAGTTCTTCACCAACATGTAAATAAATAATCAGAGACACAGCAAACCCTGTAATTGTAGGACATTGTAAAGTTAAAAAAAAAAAAAAAAGATGAACATCTGTATAGCGATGTGTCTGTGCCAAATGGGATGGATATATTCCAGCATATCTAATGCTTAGGAACTCATTGAAACTATAAATAATATAAAGCAATGTTCCTGGCTTGGAGTGGACTTATCTCCTTTGTAGGCATAAGTAGAAAATCAAGATTTTCCTTGGGGCTTTGATAAGGTACAATGTCTGTATTTTGTAACAAAGACTGACTTAACCCAACATGCGTGCTGTGATCCTATTCAGGCCAAAGTCTTATAAGAAAAGCATTAATCAAAAATATGAGAAACTAATACTTTAAGTCCTTGCTCTGAGAATCCTATTAAGTGCCTGTCCCCTGACTAATTATGTACAGTCAAGAGAGCGTCATTCATGTAAATATGGGTTTTGCTAGTAATGCAAAACCTGATCTCCCTCTTGAAATTCCAGCTCCGTTTACACTTGCAAAATTTATGTGGGATCAAGTAAAAACGATCATGCCAGGCATAATTAAAAGGTTGATGGAAATGGGATAGACATGGCCATTCACTTGGCTTTGCTGTAGTCTTAATTAAAATAGAAAAATTCCCCAAGTGTAACATGTTTGCAGGATTTTAAAGATAATCGTTTCTTTCAATTCATATAAAGTTTTCTATAGGGATAATAACAAGGATACTTTTAATATATAATCATACCATTATTATTGCTGACTCTTACTAAGAAAAATCACTTGTCTTTGCATGTTAATCATGAATACTGTGATTCCTCCTGAGTTGAATGTAAAATTACTGCGAATGCTGCACAGGCAGGCAAAGGGCAACGGTTTAGGAAGGGGTGGATGTTACCATGACATGACCCAGCTGTGCTAACATGTAGAGAAGTCATTTGGTAAACCTTGGACTCCTGAAAAGGAAGACAACATCACATAGAAAGGTACAAAGATTTCACTAGACTTTGAACCCCTGCAGGGGACCTGGTGGTGCACTAGTGAAACTTGGCAACTAACCGAAATGTCTGCAGTTCAAATCTACCAGCAGCTCCTTTGAAACCCAACAGGGCACCTCTGCTCTATGTAGGGTCCCTGTGAGTTGGCATTGACTTGACTTGATGGCAACAGGTTTGGTTTGGTTTTGGTTTTGAACTCCTGGAAGCGGAAGCAAGTCAGTGAAATGCTGATAATGGAGATGGTTCATAAAGCCTCGAGACTCTTTGACCACCTACTTACCTTGGTTTAGAAGTTTTCTCAAGCTGGATACAACTTGCTTTACAAAAAAGTTCTTTTAACAGCAAGCTATGACATAAGAAGACTCCACTGTACTTATCTAGATTTGAGGGTGGTACTGAATGACTTTTATGTCACACTGAGAACAAGGCCACTGCCAATAAATATCAGTAATCTTTTGCTTTTTTTAGGGATTTACATGATTGAGATAAGATGATCTACAACTAACAACAAAGCTTAAATATGTCTGGGAAGGAAACAGAATACACCAGGCTTAAAATGCAATATTACCAGGTGCTTAGCAGCTAAAGAGGGTTTATGCAAAAGAATGGTGGATGCAATTTCTCTGAAAAAATTATAAGCAAAAGGATTGGATTTACTCTCATATCAGCACTGAAGCTTGCTCCAATCTCCTGCAGCATTTGGGTAGTACCTAGGGCCAAAGAGATGATCCTGAATTAGCGTAGCATACAAATCAGCTTTTCGATTTTTATCAGATTATCCGCATTACTGCTTAATGTTGATGGATTCAGTAACATGCAATAAACACTCTCAAGCGTCATATTTCCATGGTGTGAAATATCCTCCGAGCACATTTTAATTGTTTTAACAAGATAAAGTATGCTATTTTTGCATGAATAATATTATCAGTATTACATTCAATCTCTTCATTTATTATCACTAATGCTACTTAAAAGAGATGTTAATAGAGTAATTCATTCTCATACCATGACCTTGGTCACTAGTACATGATGTTTCATATTCATTATGCTGAGCTAAGAGAGGACTTCTGTTATAATACCACTTAATTTATATTCTGGGAAATGCTCCGGGGACACGTTGCTCTCACGCGCTGGAGCTCGATCTAAATCACAACATTTGAAGACAAGTGGGGATGGCAGATAACTATTAAACAATTCCTCTGCCGACTCTTGGCTCTTCCAGGGACACAGATAAAAGAGCTAAATCCCAGTGACCTCATCGAAACATACAACGCACTTGTGCAAATGCAGTATACATTTACATGGGGATTTGCATTAGATTTAAAACGCTGCTTAAGTGTCACAATGTGCATAAACTGATGACCCAGCATAACACAAGAGTGCCTCCTCTTCATAACTAGATGATGGTGACGTGGCCAACGATTGCCTTTTAAAAGTGGCAGCACTTTATCAGAACACATAGTGTGTGTGAGGGACTATGTGAGTGTGTACGAATAGGTGTGTGCACGCAAACATGAGTTAGTTCTAGGAGGTGAATGTGGTAAGCCAGGCATGCTTAGAAAAGCATTTCTCTTATCTTTTTTAAGAAGCTGCCCCCCTATAAAGCTATAACTTAGTATATCACAAAATGGGCACATCCATCACAATGAATAATTTAGAACAATTTAGAATTGCAACCGTATTTCACATCGATCAACTAGATTGATAACTGTTTTAGTGTAACATAATCCTTTCATGGGTGAATCTTTGGGAATTTTTTTGGTGATGTCATGTTTTTTTCACTCATGGAATGGATGCCCAGTCATTGTTTGTTAGTAGTTTTTTTTAAATTAGTTGATAAGATAGTATGTTAACTGCAAGTGTGACAGTCAGTCCCCTGTTCCATGCAGTCCATCACACGGACAGCGCATGTTGATCCCATGGTGTATCACACTTCCTGGTTACACTTGAGCCCGCAAATACCCCCAAAACCATTGCCGTACAGTCGATTCCAATTCATAGCAACCCTATAGGACAGAGTAGAACTGCCTCCTAGTGTTTCCAAAAAACAGCAACTGGCGGATTTGAACTGCTGGACTTTTGGTTAGCAGCCAAACACTTAACTGCTGCATGACCAGGGCTCCACTCCTGCACAAGAGTGAGGCTAAGTAAGAACCATATAAATTACCTACTCCACTCTATCAATAAATTTGACTTAAAGACTTAAGATACACGGACAGACCTCAATGATAACATGAGAACTTCCTGTAAACCAAATACAACGGGGTAAGTGACATAGAAAAGTCAGTTACTTAACTTACAGGTAGTTGGTGAAAAGTCACGGTAAGTGTGTAAGTTTTTTGACAAATACATCAGTGTGAGATGGTACAGGGAGGGAGTGTGGCAACCTGGTAAAGCAAAGATTTGTTGTTCTTGTCAGAATGTATTGAGGCAGAAAAAAAAGAAAATAGCTCTTTCCTCCTATTCAAGAAACGAAGTAAGCAGAAGCTTTATGATTTCTGAGAATCTTTCTGCCTTCTTGTTTGCAGCTGTCCCAAGTTTTCTGCATTGGGAGAAAAAGCTGGGGCAGGGAAGAACCAATGAGCTGTCCCTGTTCTTTTCTGTGGGTTTGCATGGTTTGTTTAGTTCTCTTTCTTTTGCACACTATGTGGATGAGAGAAGGAAATCAGAAAGTCTCAATTCTCTAAGTTACCAAACATTTTCAATTTTTAAGAATCATGTACTTGTGTGTAATGGACAACAGTGACAGAAGTGATATTAATTTTTACAAGTAGCAAGTCAAAGAGGAAGTCCTCAAAATACAGGTGGAAAATGAACTCTAATAACTGATATTTTTAGACCATTGAAAAGGAATTTTTTTGAAGACAATATCAAATCAAGTCTTTCTGGTTTGGGTTTTGACAAATACAGTCTATTACTGAAGGCATGATCCTGTGAAGCATTTGTCTGATCTTCTGTATGAAAACTGCACACTTCCAATGTCACCTCTTTTATATCATCAAATGTAAGCAATGAAAAAAGTCATTCCACTCTTTTTAGTGTTAGAAACAAAAATCTGAGTCCCACGGCTGATTCTGGCACCTTCTAAAGGGACATGCATACTATTAACCATTTGGAGTCTCAATTAGCTCATTGTGAAAGTGAGGGAGAATATTATTTCTATTGAACTGCTTGTGCAAAAGTTCTTGCTGACTAACATAATGGATATCAGAATTGGTTATCATAGTCCCTAGGCTATAGCCATTGGTTAATAAATGCTAATTTCTATCCTTCTTTCTAAAAGAGGATCTAAGGAACATATCCAGGCACATAGCTTTTCTACAGTTGTCAGCAAAATGTATAAAATCCTGGGCCTGGACCCCCACCTTTCTTTCAGGGTTCCTTAGTTTTATTATTTTATGCTTTCATTTTTAAACAAATAACAAAAAGTTATCAATTAATTTTACAAGTAAGTTTGCAATCACAGAAATTACATCTGCCTTAGGACTAAAATTAATGTGATGGTCACCTATATTTTCTATCATTGTTATGCCTTTCTTCTTTTTGTTATTATTTATACACATTTACTTTAAATTTCAATTTTATTTCTGGTTTTTAAAAAGTGTTGGCATTTTATTAGATCATATTGAGTGAGTGGGGAAGTCAATATCAAATATATATATTTAAAAGAGGGTTTTTATTGCCCCTTTTTGACTTACAACTTGATTTGATTCTGTCCCCCAATCAAATATTCATACAGCATTTGAGTCTATCAGGGTGTTTGAAACATAGCATCAATCTTAATAGACCTCCATTGATTTGACTCTAATTTAACATAATAAGTTTGTATTTGTACTTTATTTTGTGCTAGAAATAATATTGACCTCGAGAGAAGACAAATATAATTATATTGTTATAGTGATGCTGATGTTATTTTAAAAATTTGAAATACTATTTTCAATAGTTAGCACTTAGAGTAAATGAGCAAGTTAGGGTCGTCAAAATTTGTCGTCAAGAAGCATGCATTCCCATTTAGTGATGTTATATTTGAGATGTAGCGGTAACTCAAGGGACTGTTCACCACCGGGAGGAATTTCAACAATCAGAAAAAAAAAGCATAATCAGCATGACATGAAGTTAGCAGCGAGAATATCAGCACTGTCCTGGAAATTTTAACTTCAGTATGCGTTGCTTATGAGCACACAAGCATTTAGATGGTGAAAAAAACCTAGAGTGTACTTGCAAAGCACAAACGTTTTAGGGGCATAAACTACACTTATGCTTAAAAGGCATTTCATAAGTTTGCTTTTTAGTGTTTCTAGATCTATCGAGTCACCCCTTTGGGGACTATTTGAAAATACATGAAAGTGGAAAATGGGAGCCTAATGGTATTGCAGAGGAAGGAGGAAATTGCTCTTTGGGGTGCGGGGAGGATGGAAGAGATATATTAACCCTTTCAAGACCCTCAGGCAAATTTCTCCTATTGACATTAAAAAGGTTAGTGCCTCAAACTTTTTTAATATATCACACACAACGTGATCAATGACTCTGTTAAATTCAGTGTCTTGCAAACTGCTGCTGCTCTGAGGTCTGCAAGAAAGAACGCTTATTTTCCCTAAAGAATATCTGTATATTTGTACACTCTAAACTTTAAACACTTAAGAGTAAATATTTCTATCTACATAATTCTATTTCCAATACTTATCTTTCATATTCCAAAACTGTGTTAATAATCCAAGATATTGTCCAAAAGAATATATTGGTTTTGCTTATTTAGTCTAAGGCTTCCCTGATCTCACAGTTTTAGAATGGCTATCTCATTTGTGCATACAAAGCGAAGGAAAACAAGCCTGAATATAGCAACTCAGAAACAATGTTTTGCACTGCTATAGAGCCAGGCCAACAACTAACTTTCTGACTAATATATCAGTTTCAGGTCATGTATAAATACCCTGAGTGATTTGGGCTGTACCCCCGGTCTATGACAGCCTCACTGCACTTTATCTTCTGCCTGTTTCATCTTCATCCTGTCTCAGATTATTCACTACTCCATCACCCGCGTGGAGAGCAGGTGATGGTCTACTGCACAGAGACGGCTACAAGCGCAGGCAGCTCCCAACAGCAGCTGGTACCCACACGTTCTAGACCCGCTTCCTGTGGAATTATTCACAGATCCCTCCGCACCTGCTAGACGGAGAGCTCTAGAAAGCCGGGGACTTTGCCAGACTTATTTATCTTTTTACATGCTCTATCTCCCAACCCCAGAGCATACTACCTTTTACAGATTAAAAATACTCTAATGGAAGTGAATGGGCAACAATATCAAAAACAATAAAAATGACCTTAACTTGTTTCAGAAACATTTATTAAGGTGTTTTTATTTTCTCCAACCTTGGGACCACAGCTGTGAATAAGAGCCAAAATCCACAGCCTTCATGGAGCTTAAGTTCTAGTTGGAGAAAGAAGAGAACAGAAAATGCAAGTAAATGAATTAGATCACGTATTACGTGATGCAAAGCTCTATGGAGATAAATGAGACAGGAAAAGGGACTGTAATACAGCTTCATTTTTAAGGACTCTTAGTTTGATTGGTATCAGAGTTTACTTCTGAGTTACTTAATTATTAACCAGCTTCTACTCTGATGGCTCTGAAACTAAAACAACAAAACATTGGTACAGCCAATATTTGGGTCAGATTGGCTAATTTATATTGAAAATGCATATTGTTATTAAGCAGACTTGTGTACACTGAATAACCTTTCTATGCTTTCACTCTGCTTTATTTTTCATCACTGTTGCATATTCTGACATTATAAAGCCAAACACCAAACCCATTGCTGTTGAATGGATCCCATCTCATGGCAACCCTATCAGACACAGTAGAATTGCCCCATAGAGTTTCAAAGGAGCACTTGGTGAGTTCAAGCTGCCTATTTTTTGGCTAGTAGCCATAGCTCTTAACTACTCCTCCATTAGGGTTCCTGACATCATACTAAATTATTGCACATTATTGGGCTTTTATATCATGAAACTATAGTAGTTTCGGGGTGTGAAGTACACCCCTACCCCAGTATTCAGCACTCAAGAAGACAAAGTAAAGTTGAGTAGTTATAGCCAAATGCTTAATATTTTTCATACTTCATGTTTGATCAGAACTCAACACATTCTAGTTTAGGGAACCAGGCTTTTTGCTATGAAACGTTCTATCCTCAGGCTAGACTGAGTCTGTCTTTATGATAAAATTCTCTTTCTAAAAAAATACATAAGAACACAACAAGATTATTGCTGCAGTTATTTCCCCCTTCAATCAATAATAATAATATTTCCAGAATGCCTCTCTTTTACTGATCCTCACAAAACCCAGGTATGTTGATGCTGCTACATTATCCACTTAGCAGATAAGGAGATTGAAGCTCAGAGAACTAGAGGAACAGCCAAAGTTAGCCAGCTATGAAGTGTGGAGTTTCATTTACATCCAAGTTTAACTCCAAATTACAAATTAATATCAATATCATGTGTAAGGTAACTTCAAAAACTAGGTTTATATGGTACTTTGTCAGAAAAAAATACAGTATTACTATATTTCAGAACTTTCCTATCTACGTATGATTGTATCTATCTAGCCATGTCCTTTATCTGTATCTATGTATCTTTCATACTGTGGTGGCTTATGTGTTGCTGGGATTCTGGAATATTTGCCACTGGTATTTCAAATGCCAGCAGGTTATCTGTGGCAGACTGGTTTCAGCTGAGCTTTCAGACTAAAATAGATGAGGAGGAAAGACTAGGAAGTCTACTTCTGAAAAAAACTTGCCAACAAAAACCTTAGCAATAGCAGAAGAACATTGTCTGCTACAATGTCTGAAGATGAGCCCCTCAGGTTGGAAGGCACCCAAAATGCAACTAGGGAAGAGCCACCTCCACAAAGTAGAGTTGAATTTAATGACCTGGAAGGAGTTAAGTTTTCAGGACCTTCACTTGCTGATGTGACTCGACTCAAAATGTGAAGAAACAGCTACAAACATCCATTAACAACCAGAATGCAGAATGCATAAAGTATGAATCTAGAAAAATCAGAAGTCATAAAAAATTTAATATAACATATAAAAATAGATAGCCTATGTATTAATGAGTTGAAATGCACTGATATTGGCCATTTTGAAACAGATAATCACAGGGTCTATTATAATAGTTGGGAATTACAAATTGAAAACAAATGGTATCATATTTATTGTCAAAAAGAACATCTCAAAATTTATCCTGAAGTACAATACTGTCAGTGATAGAATAATGTGCATATGCATAAAAGGAAGACCAGTTAATACAAATGTTATTCAAATTTATGCACCAAACACAAGACCAAAGATGAGGAAATTATTACCAACTTTTACAGTCTAAAATTGATCAGATATGCAATCAAGATGCATTGACAATTACTGGCAATTGGAATGCACAAGTTGGAAACAAAGAGGAAGGACTATTGTACTTGGAGAAAAAGAAAAGCCTTTGGTAATAGAAGCTATGGCAGAAGTCACATGACAGAAGTTTGTAAGACCAATGAATTCTTCATTGGAAATACCTTTTTCCAACAACATAAATGGTGACGATCTCTCTGTGTGTATCTATGTATCTTTCATACTGTGGTGGCTTATATGTTGCTGGAATTCTGAAATGTTTTCCACTAGTATTTCAAATACCAGCAGCTTGTCTTTGGTAGACTGGTGGACTTCTCTAGGCAGAATACACAAGAATCCAAATGACAACATTTTGGAGACTACACAGAAGCTCAATATCATCAGTCAGAACATGGCCAAGGGTCAACTATGAAACAGACTATCAGTTGCTCATATGCAAGTTGAAGTTGAAGGATATTAGAACAAATCCACAAAAGTATAAGTACAACCTTCAGTATATCCCACTTGAATTTAAAGATGACATCAAGAACAGATTTGACACTTTGAACACTAGTGAAAGAAGACCAGATGAGTTGTAGAATGATGTTAAGGATATTGTACATGAAGAAAGCAAGAAGTCATTAAAAAGACACGAAATAAAGTAAAGTAAAACAAAGACCAAAATGGATGTTGGAAGAGATTTTGAAACTTTCTCTTGAATATAGAGCAACTAAAGCAAAAGGAAAAAATGATGAACTAAAAGAGCTGAACAGAAGATTTCAAAGGACAGGCTGAGAGGACAAAATAACTTATTTCAATGAAACACGCAAATGCCTGGAGATAGAAATCCAAAGGAAAGAACGTGCTTGACATTTCTCAAGCTGAAAGGACTGAAGAAAACTTTCAAGACTCTAATTGCAATACTGAAGGATTCTACAGTGAAAACATTAAACAATGCAGGAAGCATCAAAAGAAGGTTCAAAAATAAAGACGGTAACAAAAATAAAGTTGGCATTCAATGATTTCAGGAAGTAACATATGATTAAGAACATATGGCACCGAAGGAAAAGGTCCAAGTGGTACTGAAGGCATTGGAGAAAAATAAATCTCCGAGAATTAATAGAATAACTATTGAGATGTTTCAACAAAGGGATGCAGTCCTGGAAACATTCACTCATCTATACCAAGAAATTTGGAGGACAGTTACCAGGTCAACCTACTGGAAGAAACTAATATTTGTTCCCATCCCAAAGAAAGGAGATCCAACAAAATGATGAAAACATTGGACAATATCATTAAAATGACACACAAGTAGAATTTTGTTGAAGATCTTTAAAAAGCCGTCACAACAATGTACCTACTTGAGGCTGCCCCAAACTCATCTGGATTTCCAAAAGGGCTTGGAACAAGGGTTATAATTCTTTGTGTCAGATGTATCACGGCTAAAAGCAGAGTACACCAGAAAGATGTTTACCTGTGTTCTCTTGACTGTTCGAAGTCCATTCAGCCGTGTGGACTGTAACAAACTAGGGATGACAATGCAAAGAAGGGGAATTTCAGCCACATTTAATTGTGCTTGTGAGGAACCTGTACTCAGACCAAGAAGTCTTTTGAACAAAATAAGGAGATACTATGTGGTTTAAGCCAAGAAAATGCACATCAGGGTTGTATTCACTAACCATGATTATTCAGTCTCTATGCTGAACATAATATTTGAGAAGTTGAACTGTATGAAGGAGTATCAGCATCAGGATTGGAGGAAAACTCATTAACAACTGGTGATATGCATATAATGCAACCTTACTTGCTGAAATTAAGACGGTTTAAAATTCTTACTGATGATTAAAGATCACAGCCTTCAGTATGGATTACACCTAAACTTAAAAATCCAACATCCTCACAAATGGACCAATAAGGGAAAACTTGGTGGTGTAGTAGTTAAGAGCCATGGCTGCTAACCAAAAGATCTACAGTTCGAGTCCACCAGGCAATGCTTGAAAATCCTATGTGGTAGTTCTACTCTGTCCTATAAAGTGCACTACGAGTCAAATCAACTTGAAGGCAATGGAATGAGACCAATAAGCCATATCACTATCATCAGAAAAAAGATTGAAGTTAAGGATTTCATTTCACCTAGACCTACAACCAACATCCACGGAGTCAGCAGTCAAGAAATCGATCGATACAGTGTACTGGGCAAATCTGCTGCGAAACACCTCTTTAAAGTGTTAAAAGCAAAGATACACCTTGAAGACTAAGGTGTGCCTGGCCCAAGCCATGGTGTTTTCAATCATCTCATATGCATGTGAAAGCTGGACAATGAATAAGGCAGACTGAAGTAGAACTGATGCCTTTGAATTGTGATGTTGGTGAAGAATATTGAGTATGCCATGGGTGGCCAGTAGGATGAAGAAATCTGCTTTGGAAGAAGTACAGTAGAATACTCCTTAGACACAAGGATGATGGGATTTCATTTCCCATTCTTTGGACATGTTATTGGGAGGAACTGGTACCTGGAGAAGAAAATCATGCTTGGTAAGGTAGAGGGTCAGGGGAAAAGGGGAAGACCATTGACAAAGTGGCTGGAACAGTGGGTTTAAGCATGAACCCGGTTCTATCTTGTCATACTCACCAGTAACTGAGGATGGTGCAGGATTAGACAGTGTTTTTACGCTGTACACAGGGTCATTATAAGTTGGAACCTACTCAACAGCCTATATTAACAGCAATATTAATCTCTATGAAGTTGTTAACTCACCTAATGTAAGTAACAAGGTACAAAGTGTGAGAATTTCAACAACAAAATACAACTCTATGAACCTGTCAACTCTCATAAGTAAAAAGGTGCCAAGTGTGAGGATTTCATGTATGTATGTAACACCTAATATTGATATTCTGTATTTTGCATTGAAGATTGTTTTTACTTCAAGTTTTACTTTTACTATTTCATATTTTTCAGAATGCAAAGTTGTATTTGTCTCTGTATCCCTCTTGTGCCTATATGAAAAGGAACTTTGAGTTCAGCAGGAATGTGTGGGCAGTCTTGAACATAGATGTCCACATGTACATGACTTTGATTGATATACTGTGATTCATTACAATGTAGCTGATGCTTCAGGAGATGTGATTTAGTAGTCAATGGTTATTTCAATTTACTCTTTTTGCGTTTTTAATTAGTAAATGAATCCCTCATGGTGAAATGATTAATTGCACAATAATTCACTGCAGTACCTTCCCTTCCTATTTGTACCAAGTGTAGTGCATGGAGAAGCCGCTGGAATATGGGCTGACATTGTAAATTACAGCAATGCATTCAGCCTGCTCTCATTCAGGTTGCGTCAGCATTTTCATTATAAACTCCCATTTTCAAGGTGCTTAAAACTAAGCTGTGAAAATTCATTTTCAGAAGGCAGCTAGTATTGAGGGTGTCCACCAGGGAGCAACGTTTTAAAACCAAATTTGAGAACTTACTTGGTCATTGTTCAAACTACCAAGCAGATAAAGCTAGCAAGGCATGTTTCTCAACTAACTGTAAAAAATAAAATAAAAGGGAAACAATACTACTTCTTTTAATGGCAGTGCTTCTAATGTGAAAACTACAATTACAAAATTTTTAGATGTAGTCATTTTTTGTTTAAAAAAAGGAATTTTTCAGAACAGTTTTAGACTTAAAAATTTTGACTTCTGTATATACCTTGGAAAACCTGGTGGCGTAGTGGTTAAGATCTGTGACTGCTAATCAGAAGGTTGGCAGTTCAAATCCTATAAGTGTTCCTTGGAAACACTGTGGGGCAGTTCTACTCTGTCATAGAGCATCACTATGACTGAGATTCTACTCAACAGCACTGGGTATTATATACCTTCTCCCCAAGAATTTTCATTAATGTCTTACATTACTGGGGTATTAACATTTATAGCAATTAATGAACCAATACTGATAGATTATCACAACTGAAGACCACATTTCATCCAGATTTCCTTAGTTTATACCTAATGTCCTCTTTATGTGCCAGGTTCCCAACCATGACACCACTTAGTCACCTGTCTCCTTAGGCCCCTCTTATCTACAATAATTTCTCAGTCTTTGCTTACCTTTGAAGACCTTGACAGTGTTGAGGAAGTCTGTCCAGGTACTTTGTAGAATGCCTCTCTACTAGAATTCACCTTTTTTTTTTTTTTTTTAAATCATGATTAGTTCTTATGAGATTTGGGAGGAAGATTACAACAGCCAAGTGCCCTTCTTATCATATCAGAGGAAGGTACAAACAGTTGACATGATTTATGATGGTCACTGTTGACCTTGATCACCTCGCTGACGTCAGGTTGATGAAGTTTCTCCATTGAAAGTAACTCCTTTTTGTTTCTTTATAGTTTGCTATGTAATGAATTGGCTGTACTAAGCCCAAACCTAAGGAGTAGGGTGTTATACTCCCTTCTTTTGGAGGAGTAGTTACGTAAAATACTTGGAGTTCTTCTGCATGAGAGATTTGTCTTTTATACTTCATCTACAATTTCTTAAATCATTTATATTAATATGGACTTGTAGATATTTATTTTAGACTTTGGTTTGCAATTCAATACTATGATATTTATTTTGCCCCTCAAATTGTTCCAGTATTAGATATTTCAATATTTTTCATGCAATGCCATTATAATCAGAATATACCGTCTCAACATGTCTAGAATAGCATTTTGCTACTTATAATTCACTATGTCTCATAAGACCTTGCATGGCCAAAGAGCAATGGCAGAGCTTCAAGTTCTTCAAGGTCTGCAATGCAGTAACAGTGTAACATCAAGCAGACATGTAACTTTTTGGTTTTCATCAACTTCTTATTTATCCATAAAAGTTTTGATTCATTTTTACATAGTTTTAAAAATAAAACTTACTGAGTTGTTAATTATTAATATTTTTGAGGTCTTATATATAATTTTGAACACACTTTTTAATATTTTAATTAGGTGCAATCAGCATACAATAAATGAGGTTCCATTAGCATACGATAAGCTTCAGAGTTGGTGGCACAATAGTGAAGACCTCAGTTGCTAACCAAAAGGTCAACAGTTCAAATTCTCCAGCCACTCCTTGGAAACCCTATGGGGAAGTTGTACTCTGTCTTTTAGGGTAGCTAAGAGTAAGAAATAGACTCAACAGCAATGTGTTTTTTGGATGCACTTATGAAGCCACTGCCACAGTCAAGAAAGCAAAGATACCTATCATTGCCATGACTTTCTCAAGCCCTTTCACAGCCTTTCCCTGCTACCCCTCCCTTACCTTTTCCCTAGACTTTAGATAATCACTGATCTGCTTTCTGTCACTACAGCTTGCTTTTTCTAAAATTACATGTAAATATAATCATGTAACAGTTTTGTGGGCAGAGTAATAGCCCTTTAGATATGTCTATGTCCTAGTCCCCGCAACCTATGACTGAGCTACTTTGTATGGGAAATGAGACATTGCAAATGCCATTAAGTTAAGGATCTCAAGGATCCCAAGATATGAAGATTATCCTGAATTATCCATGTGAGCCCAATGTAATTACAACTGGATAGAAGGATCCAGAAGGGTCAGAACCACGGAAGGAGATGTAAAGATGGAGGTAGCTGTTAGAAGGATGCAATTGCGAACTGGGGACCATGAGCTGGCAGTCTGTAGATATTGAAACAGGCAAAATAATGAGTCACTCCCTAGAGTTTCAAGAAAGAATACAATTCTGTTGGCATTCTGATTTTTAACCTAGTGACATCCATTTCAGACTTTTCACCTTTAGAACTGGAAGATAATAAATTAGTGTCGTTTTAAGCTACTCCATTTGAACTAACTTGTTAAAACAGCCACAAGAAGCTAATACAGGTTTGTACACTTTTTTATTTGGCTTTCTTTTACTGAGCACAATTATTTTGAGATCTATTCATGTTAATATAAGACTAGTTCTTTTGATTATTATTGTTATTAATATTTGGATGTATAAATAGATTACCTGTTAATGACCATTTGAGTTGCTTCCAATTTTTGGTTATTACAAATAAAGGCACTATAAATGTTCATGCACAAGCATTCGTATGGGCATATGTATGCCTTCCTCTTTAATCAACACCTAGCAGTAGAGTAGCTAAAATCGAATGGTAGGTATATGTTTAAATTTTCAAGAAGTTGCCGAACTGTTTCCAAATGGATGAACTGCTTTATGTTCCCCTATCAGTTTGAGAATTCCAGTTCCTCCACTTCCTTACAAACACTTGGCATGGTGAATCTCTTAACATTTACCATTCTAATAGGTGTGTGGTAGAATCTCTGTTTTTTTTTAACCAAGTATTGTTATTTTATGGAGCCCTGGTGGTACAATGGTTAAGTGCTCAAATGCTAACTAAAAAGGCCAGAGTTTTAAACCTAGCAGCCACTCCACATTTGGGAGAAAATGCATCAGTTTAAGGCTTACAGAAAAAATTCACAGACAGTTCCCACATAATCCCTTAGCCCCTCTGTGCACTTTCCCCTATTATTAACATCATACCTTCATGTGGTATGCTTGATATAATTGATGAACCTACACTGATGTACCACTAGTAGGTAAACTCCATAGTTTACATCAGGAGCCATTCTGTGTAGTACAGTCCCATGGGTTTTGACAAATACATAATGTTGTATGTCCACCACTACAGCCTCAAGCGGAATAGTTTCACTAAATGTCACTCGAAATGGACTTACTCTACCAATTACACCTTTTCATTTTAATTTGTGTGTGCCTGAGTGGCATTATGATTAAGAGCTCTCCTGCTAACTAAGAAGTCAGCAGTTTGAATCCACTAGCTATGCCGCAGAAATGCTGTGGGGGGGATTCTGCTCTGTCCTGTTATTTGCTGTGGGTTGTAATCAACTAAATGGCAGTTTTGTTTTGCTTTATTTTGTTTGAACGTATTCTCATTGGCTTTTGCTTATCTATGCATCTTTTTTGATGAAGTGTCTATTAAAACATTTTTCCCATTTCTTAATTGGGTTATTTGTTCTTCCATTGAGTTTTGAGAATTCTTTATATTTTGGGAAATAAATCCATATATACACGTATGCTTTCAAATATTTCCTCCCACTCTATGGCTTGTTTATTTCCTGCTCCCAGCAACGCCTTTCAAAGAGTAGAAGTTTTTAATTTTGAGAAAATCTGTTTTATCATTTTTCTATGAATTGTACTGAATGTCCCAAGGTGAAAAGATTTTCTACGAGGCTTTCTTCTAGAAGTTTTAGAATTTTATGTTAAATTCTGTGATTCAAAAGAGCTACTTTTTTGGTTCTGTTTTCAAGATTGTGAGAGTATTCTATTCCTTTGATCTATTGGTGTATTTTGATAGCAACGCCACATTTTACTGATCAATAGCTTTGTAATAAGGCTTGACACCAGTTGATATTGGTATTTCAACTTTGTTTCCTTTTTTCTATATTAATTCGGCTGTTCTAGGTTCTAAATATTGCCATGGGAATTTTGAAATCATCTTATCACTTTTACAAAAGGCTGATAGGATTTTGATTAGGAAGGTTTTGAAAGCATAAGCCAGTTTGGAAATAATTGTCAACTACAGTGAAACTTTTGATGTATTAACTAGATTTCTATATAACAGTCTTGTATCCTGCAAACTTGTTCAATTTCTTGTCGGTGCTAACCGCTTTTAGGATAATACCATTGTGTTTTCTACATAGCTGATCATGCAAATAAATCTGCAAATAAATATTTTCTTCACAGTTTCTCACTTATATATAAACATATATATATATTTTTTACTTTGTCTATAATCCCTGGTATAATGTTGAACAAAAGTAGTAAACATAGAAGGCTTTTCTGGGCACACTTGTTTTTTATTTATTTTCCAATCACTGTTCTATGATGCAAAATTATTATGAGTTTATGAATGCTACTGGCTGTATCTACTCAGATCTTGCTCATGGTACATTGGTTGCTTATGTATTTTTAAATTTTGGCTATGTTTTCATACTTATGGGGACCGTTTTTTCCCATGGCAATTATCTACAGCCTGGGTTGTGTGTCTGTACTTTAGTTGTTTCCTCTATTCGATCATGTCAGGTTATTATTAGCATAGCATCAATTATCATAGTATTTTCTAAGCTTAGTAAATACAATTATCTTATACCTAGTCCATGAGGAACATAGACTCCCAGTTCCTAGCTTTTCACCCCTAGCTTCACAGGGTAGAAAGCTTCCTTTTGCTTTCCTTGAGTCAATCGCTCAAGTGACAACCTTACAAGGTTCTGGTAACAGTGATAACCTCTATTTTAACCCCTCATCTATATAAGCTGGAGACTTTACTTTCTATCTCTCCACAAACAATAAAACTTGCAAATTATCTAATACTGTCACCAGCATTCGGCATTTCTCACCTCCACTGTCATCACCAGCATCAGCTAGCCTCATCTCCATTATCACCATCATTAGATGGCCCAACATTAACCATTATCAAGTCATCAGACAGCTCCCCTTCTGCCATCCCATGAGCATCAGAGAGCATCACCTTGACTGTCACCACCAGTGTGAGATGACCCCCACCTCCGCTGTCACCACCAGCCTCAGATTACCCTACCTCCACCATAACCACTGGCATCAGAAGATCTCACTTCTACTGCAACAACCAGCATCGGATGGACTGTACCCAGGTTCTGACATTCATGGTTTGCATTTCAGTTCTTGCTAGTACCTGAGGAGCCCTCCTTATTTTATATAAGGTTAAGTCTGTGTTTAGAACTGTCTTATTCAGTACTTTATCTAGTATTTCGAGGGATTTGTAGTGGGAATATTTTCATGTTATCTTCGTAAACCAGATTGTTGGAAATGCGGGTCAGAAAAGTGGTTGAAACCTCACTAGACCATAAGCCTCTGTGTTCCCCAATGTGCTGGTCTTTATGAGAGGTTGCAACTCCATGAATGTTACATGAAAAATCATTAATTTTGCAAATATGTCAGTTATAAATTATTTCATTTTGTGTCAGTCAATAGTTTCAAATTTGTTGCTCTAATAATCCCATCTGATTGAGAAAATTATATCTCTTTTGTTGTTGTCTTTGGTGTTTTATTTCAAAAGCTATCATGTATGGGATGGCCTCTACTATCAACTTATCTCCTGACTTAAACTCAACTAAATGGAAGTTTCTTTCTCATCGAGATTTTATAGAGATTTAGTGACTCTTTCAAAGACTGTCTTTGTTTGAGACAGACTCTGGTCTAACTCCTGATATGTTTACATCAAAATATCTGTAAGGAAAAAAGTGGTCAAAATTATATTATAAACACAAGTGTGGAGACCAAACATAACCTGTTCTTACTGAGGTTTGGGTTGTAAAAGGCTGGTTATTCAGATGGATAAGCTCTTCTCCTGAAGTAAGGTCGTGGGTGAAATGACCAATTGCATACACGAGAAAAATGTGACATCAGACATTCAAATGTGACAACAGATGTAATTGAGTAAACAAAGAAAATGTGACTGGGAACAACAGAAAGGAACAGAGGACAGAGAGAATGAGAACACCTCCCCCCCCCGCTTTTTTTCTTTTTTAGCTGAAAGGAGTGACTTCCTTTCAGAGCCAAACAGGTGTCCAGATGCCATACTTTTGAGACTCCAGTCTTGGGCAGGCCAATAAGTCTGATCTTTTATTATGAGTTAAAATTTGGTTCTATGTTTTTCTCCAGCTATATTCCCGTCAGGGTCACTGGTAGTGGCAGAAGGCCACCATCTAGTTGTACTCAGTCTGGTGGAGGCTTTGGTGGTTGTAGTTCATTAGTTAGTCCTTTGAATTACTCTTTCTGTTGTGTCTTTGGTTTTCTTTATTCTCCCTGGCTCCCAGTGGGAAAGGGCCAGTGGAATATCTTAGATGGATACTGACAAGCCAAGATCCCAAACACTACTCACCAAATTAGAGTGCAGAATATTTTCTTTATAAACTATATTAAGTCAGTCTAGCTGGATGTTCCCTGAAACCATGACCCCTATAGCCTTCAGCCCAGCAATTTGGTCCTTCAGGGCGTTTGGGTGTGTCTGTGGAGCTTTCATGACCTTGTCTTGAACAAGTTGTGGCGGGTTCCACAGAACTGTGTAGTGTCTTACCCTTCACCAATCTACCACTTTTTTATTGTCTACTTAGTGTTTTTTCCTCCTTACCCTTTCCTTTGCTCTTGATCATCAAAGATTGTTGCTATTTTTGTGAAACATTTCACCTGTTTTTGTAGTTGTTGTCTCATACAATGTTTGCACAGTTGTGATTGACTTAGTCAGCATAATGGATGGTATCCACAACATTTAATTGTGCTCGCTAGGAACCTGCACATAAATCAAGAAGCAGCAGTTTAAAGAGAACAAAAGGGCACTGCATGATTTAAAGTAAGGAAAGTTGCATGTGAGGGACTGTATCCTTTCTGTATACTTGTTCAGTTTGTACACAGAGCGAATAACCCAAGAAGCTGGAGCATATGAAAAAGAATGAGGCATCAGGATTGGAAAAAAACTCACTAACAACCTGCATTATGCAGATGTATCTTAGATGGATAAGAAGCCCTTATTGATGAAGATCAAAGACTACAGCCTTCAGTATAGATTATTCCTCAACATAAAGAAAACAAAAATCCTCACAACTGGACCAATAAGCAACATCATGATAAAGGGAGAAAAGATTGGCATTATCAAGGATCTCATTTTACATGGGACCACAATCCGCACTCACGGAAGCAGCATCAAGAAATCAAAAGACGCACTGCATTAGGCAAATCTGCTACAAAAGACTTCTCTAAAGTGTTGAAAAGCAAAGGCGTCACCTTGAAGATTAAGATGTGCCTGACTCAAGCTATGTATTTTCAATCTTCTCACATGCGTGCAAAAGCTGGACAGTGAATAAGGAAGACAAGAATCGACACCTTTGAATTGTGGTATTGGCAAAGAATATTGAATGCCTCATGGACTGACAAAAAGACAAGTATCTCTTGGAAGAAATACATAGAAGCAAGGATGGCGAGACTACATCTCACATACTTTGGACGTTTTATCAGAAGTGATCAGTACCACCAGAAGGATAACATGCTTGGTAAAGCAGAGGGTCTGTGAGAAAGAAGATCCTCAACAAGAAGGACTGACACAGTTATTGCAACAATGAGCTCAAAGTAATAATTGCAGGGACGGCCCAAAACAGGGCAGTGTCTCCTTCTGTTGTACATAGGGGTCACTATGAGTTGTAACTGACTTAAGGGCACCTACCAACAACAATAATGCCCTCCAGATTCATCCACGTTGTGAAATGCTTTACAGACTCATCATTGTTCTGGATTGGTGCATAGTACTCCGTTGTGTGTATGTACCATAGCTTGTTTACCCATTCGTCTATGAAAGGTCATCTAGGTTGTTTCTATCTTTTTTGCTATTGTGAATGATGCTGCAATGAACATGGAAGGATGCAAGAATTCTTTACTATGAATGTGAATATGAATATCCAGTTTTCAGGAGTTCACATTTAAAGACATCTTGTGATGATCGTTTTCAAAGACAAAGAATCCACTTGTAAACAGACTAGTCAAATCTTAATCTGTGTATGCATTTAACTTATTTACTGGTTTTGACATACTGCGTTTCCCTGATGGAAAAAATAAACAAAAATTCACTGCTGTCCAGTCATTTCATAAGTACCCTATGGGAAAGAATGAAACTTCCCCATAGAGTTTTCAAGGAACATCTGGTAGGTTGGAACTATTGATCTTTTGGTTAACAGCCTTAGGTATTGACCACTGCACCATCAGAGCTCCCACTGAAGTAGAGTCTGCACTGTATCATTTTCCCTGCATTTTTCTTTTACCCACTGTTATTCATTTGTAGGTTTCCTCCAAGCTAATACAACTCATCTTTGCATTTCACAGCTTAATATAAAGTGGTGGAATATCACATTGATATTTCCACCAGACATTTAAAATACTATTTATGTTTACATATGTGCATTTTTAATCTATGGTCTTCTATTAAGGTCTATGAGTTTTCTCTTTTGCTCCATTTACCTGATGTCACAATTTTTAATCTTTTTGAATTCCTATTAATGTTAGCCAAGTAAACACCAAACTATGTGATAAGCCAAATCATTAGTCAAGGAAAAATAAATAAAAATAAACATCACGTAATCCTTAAATGGTGAAAAAGAAAAAAGAGAAAAAGAGGTGTACCAGTCAAGCCTGGGTCTGTCATGACCAGATATCAGTGCCATCAATGACAGAGCCAGTCTGTGTACTCTACAGGGAACTTATGTTAATCTGAGTGTCTTCCAAAGTAGACAGGGCAAGCTGCCTCAGTGGCATCCTCTGGGAGGGCCAGTTTGCAGTGAGGAAGGAGTGTCACTTTGAATGTGTTTGTCTTCCTAGCAGCAGATTATCACAGAGTGTGGTTAGTGCCTCTGATTCCAAACGAGCTCACCACTTTTCTCCCCACTTGACAAAGTCACACATACTCCTTGTACAATGCACATTCTAACTGACTCAAGCAATCAACATCCTCAGGTAAAAATCGGGCATAATCCACCTGTCTAAAACAACTGATCTGAAGAAGCCTATCATCTAGTCTCTTTTAGAAAATATGCATTTGTTACGGTGGGCAGATTTAGAAAAACTGCTGGGCAGATATGCATCCTGAGGTTGTCAGAGCTTATGATTTTATGGAGTGCTTTGTTTTGTTCTCCTGATGCTCTCACGGATCGCTAGGCGAGACAAAAGCAGGAACGAAGCTCTCTTGATGGCTGGTGTCGCACGCCCTTGTTAAGACTGGCTCCACCTGAAGGTTAGACGCCTCTCCTGCCACACCCACCTTGCCTCCTGCTCTCCTCCTTGTACATACATTCCCCTTAGAAACCCAGCAGCACATTGTGATAGTTAAGGTAGCCCTCAAAAACGATTTGTTTATCATGTACCTGATCGTCAAAATCCAGGCGCTTTCAAAGTAAATAACACGCAAAGAAGAATAAAGACAATGCCTCCTCTGCCACCACCCAAACTTTATTACACGTGATCAATAAAAGCCAGGCAGAGAGAAGTTTTCTTAATCGCTCCTCTTCTAAAGATGTGTATGATGCTGTACGCCAGGAGCAGCTCCTGCAGGAGCGTCCCAGCAAGGGGCCCTGGTTCACGCACGGTTCACCTATTACACTGCCCTGCAGCCGGCTGGAGGCTAACCCAGATGATAACCCTCCACCACCACAGCACAGGCCCAATGATTTTCACATCAAGCAGCCTGATGTACGGTTCTGCCATCTACCAATCCCTTTTCAATATTGATCCGTGCCTAAATGAGCCTTCCCTGCTTTGTACCATGAGCAATAATTAAAAAAGCAGCACATTGATTTTAACTAATATTATGAAGGATCTGGATGTGCACATGCTTACAAAATAGTGGACTTTACCCATCGTTCATTGCACAACAAAGGATCCTGATTAAAGTTCGGACACAGGAAAGAGAAATGTGTCTGCGATTGAACGTGTCAAAACTTATACCTGCTCTGTTTTATTATAAATCTTGTTTCAGTACCAATGCTGCTGCTGCTTTTTTCTTTCTGAGTATTCAACAAAATAAATAAGAACATTCTTAAGCCCAGGAAGGGGGTAAAAAATTTGGAACAAAAATGTTTTTTGAATTTCTTAGAAATGCTATAGAGGCATCTTACTTTTAAAAAGAGTATCATTCACACATAATATAACTCATCTGAAAAAAAAAAATGATGGATGTCCAATGTATGTGTTTTGCCAGCAAAGACAAAATAATATTTTTCTAATTTAAAATGGCTTCTAACTACCCTGTATATAGCTAAAAGTAGCTTTGGGCTCAAATATCTGTCGAGACAAAAAAAGTGATGAAATTTTACATCATCACCAAATGTTAAAATCCAATTTATTTCTAATTAGAATTGTCACTAAAAAAAACTAAAGAACCTAAATCAGTGGGAGGAGGAGGGGAAATCCTGTGCAAAATTGTGCTATACTGCTAGAAGAAAACAAGTTTACTAACCTAAAAAAGCAATTAAAAAAGTCCATCATTCTCCCATTTTCTATCCCAGGGCAAAGCACAAACAACATCGTCCCTCTAATTTTTCAGGCATCTGGAATTTCTGCCTGCTGCTTGGAATCTTCCCCAGTTGCTAGTAACCTCTCTCTACCACTCATCTATAATTGTCGAGAATATATTTCAACATACAAGCAATTAGGAAAAATTACTCTAACAGATATTAAAATATATTTAAAGTTCCAAGAAACTTTAAAAGCATTCTGTGTATGAAATGGAAGCCCTAGTGGCATAAAGTGGTTAAATGGTACAGCTGCTAACCAAAAGGTCAGTAGTTCAAATCCACAAGGTGCTCCTTAGGTACTCTGTGGGGGCAGATCTACTTTGCCCTATAGGGTCATCATGGATCGGAATCGACTCAACGGCAATGGGCTTCCAGGTATGTGTGAAATGATAGACAGATGACTGAAAACCACCCCAATATCTCAGAATACATCTTGGTAGGCATAAGGATGTAGTAGAGTAAACCTCAAAGTTACTATGGCCCTGAGATCTTGCAAAATCTGATATGATGCAGTTGGATATTGTCACTTAGTCTACAGTCAACCCCACAAGTCTCACATTGTGGGAAGAAAAGGTAATATCCAAAGCATATGCACTGAAATTAGATGACCTGCTTTTGAGGGACCTAGTTTTTGTTGAATTACATAGAGAGAGAAAGTAAGAAACAAAATCCCCAAAGCAATGAAGTCTTGGCAAAAAAGCAATAGATATGTTTGATTAGTTACAAATGCAAAGCTTTACTTTCTCCTGTGGATTCAGCTTATCTGTTAGCCACCATTTGTATCAACTGCCTTAGCCAATGGTGCCCTCTTTTCTAGTCTACCCTTTACTTAAGTAGATCAAAAGTTTGGCTAAGCGAATTTCCATGATTTCACGTCTTTGGAAGAGATCCTTCGGATGTGAGGCCAAGGTTTACAATTCAGCTTTAGATTGAAAATATTCTAGAAACTTCTAAAACGAGTTGTCTCTGTCCCAGTATATTGTTTATACGGTGTCATAGTTTGAAATACATACTTTTATTTTTTCATTCATTTGGTTTAAAAAAGCAAATGTCTAGTAATTTTTATGAACCATCTATACAACTGAGAAGCTAGTAGTCTCCACTCACCACATGGACTATTTTGAAACAAATATATCTAGACTTTACTGTAGATGTTTGAAAACCCCAAAAATAAATACATAAAAAAATAAAAGTGGTCCAACAGAAAGATACAGTAACAAACTTAAGAACACAGAGTAAACCAGAAGTCTGACTTTTAAACCAATTAGATTTTTTTTATTCCTTTCACTGAAATCCATGATGACCAACTAATTATCTCTATTTTTGTGCAGTTCCAACTATCTGATATGGTACATGGTATATGATATAAGGTAAGTATTTAAGTACTAGAAACCATAACAATTAATCTAAAGAAGCTGATGTCAAGATAATCAAGATGTGAACTAAATGAAGCTTAATATCCGTGTTTGATCTGCACATGTCTACCATGTTTGTATGTTTGATTGCCAGATGAAGTACATAGATAGCTGTGAGTGACAAGCACATGCCATCACTCTTGCATACTTACTTATATGAAATGACAGTCAAGTTCATGAACTAATCCTAGAAAAATTGCTACATGTACCTCGTTGCTGAATATCATTTTGGCCACCTTCCATGTACTCCTCTTGGGAAGCTATGCATTGACGCCAGTACCTAGTCCACTGTTCAAAGCAATTTGGGAACTTTTTCTGGAATAAGCATCGCAGCTTCGTCATATTGCCCTTGATGTTCTGAATGCCACCAAAATATCTTTGTTTCAATATTTCTGTTATCTTTGGATGAAGAAAAAAGTCACTGGGGGCCAGACTAGGTGAGTAGGAAGGATGTTTCACTATAGTTATTTGATAACCGAGTAAAAACTCCCTCACAGACAACATACTATTAAGTTCACGAACTTGCTACCATGCCACTGTGCACAATGGGCATTCCAGAAAGAGTTCCAAAACTGCTTTGAAGGGTAGACGAGGTACTGGCCTCAGTGCATGGCTTCCCAAGGGGAGTACTTTGAAGGTGACCGTAGTGATATTCAACAATGAGGTATGCAGCACTTAGGACAATTAAGTTCACAGAATTAATTGCCAGATTTCATATAATGAAGATGTATTCAGGGGAATCTGGATATTTTCCAAGCTCCACAGCTGGACTACAGGTTTAAGAGGAAAGTGGAGAAATCCGTAGGCATGCATTCAAAATCAAAAGTTAATTAAAGAGACCGAAAGAGAATAAAAGACTGAATTTAACACTGAAGACTTAAAAAGGAAATGTGGAAACACTATACTTTGTAATGGACTGTGTATTTAGTCAGCACACTGCAATTCAGTCATTATAGTTTAAAAAGAACCTGACCAGTAAGAACCTAACAGCTAAAATTAAGTTGTTTGGGGATTTAGTTTTTGATGGTGTGTTAAACCACATTATTATAACTCCTGAATGGAGTTGGGTATTAGAAGCAGCAGTTGGCTGAATGTGGGAGTAATTCCAGCTGTTGCAAAGTGTGATCTAAAACTGCCCACTTTTTGAAACATATGATTGCTTCATTTGGCAAACAGTATTGGGAGGTGCAGATGCCACTTCAGGGTCACTATCACTGCCCGTAAAAATTCAAGGCACATTTCAGTGGTATGAGTAGAAGACACCATGGTTCCATGTTCCAAAGGGAAGAGTAAGGTTCTAAGCGTTTTCTGTCAGTGACCTATTGTATGATTTCCAGTAAGTTCCAGTGCTGTTGGGCAAACTAAAAGGGGATAGCTATTACTCAGAGAATAAAAAATCTTCACACTAGAAGAAAACTAAAGAAAAAGAAATGTCACAGATGGGCCTGGTCTATAAAATTAACAATAAAATGAGCAACTAGAAGATATTTGAAAGTAGTTTGTCCAAACATGAAAACCCTTGTGGCCTCGTGGTTAAGTGCTGTGGCTGCTAAACAAAATGTCAGAAGTTTGAATCTACCAGGAGCTACTTGGAAACTCTTCGGAGTAGTTCTACTCTGTCCTACAGGATTGCTATGAGCTGAAATCAACTGGACAGCAGTGAGCTTTGTCCAAACATGTCTGCAAGTTAGCCACAAAGTCATGCTGACCTAGACCTCAGAATGCACAAGACTGCTCTCTCCTTTTCCAATGAAGCAAGTGGTTGTGTGTAGCCTATACCAAGGATAGTCAGATGAATGAACAATTTACACATTCATCTCTTTGTTGTTCTGTCATGGCTTTCATTTGCTGTGATGCTGGAAACTATGCCAGTAGTGTTTTAAATACCAGAAGAATCGCTGATGGTGGGCAGATGACAGCAGAGCTTCTGGACTAAGAAAGATTAGGAAGAAAGGCCTGGAGAGATACTTCTGAAAATTAGCCAGTGAAAACCTCATGGGTCACAACCAAACATTGTCTGGCACAGTGCTGGAAGATGAACTCTTTAGGCTGGAAGGCACTCAAAAAATAAAAGCACAGTGGCCTCAGAAATGGACACTTGGATACCACTGATGACAAAGATGATGGAGGACTGATGAGCTCTCCATCTGTTGTGTGCAAGGTGGCCGTGAGTCAGAACTGAGTCAACATATGTAGACACACACATACACACCTATGCTCATTTATTAAAAAAAAAATCTCTTTGTGGGCAGAAACATAAGCAATGCAATAGGGAAAATAATAAGCGGTTAAGAGGACAAAGTAGATGGTGAAAGAGTCTACATTTCACTCCCAATGAAGGATCTAAACTGTAATCCCAGAGAGGAATCACAGATCTAAATTACAACATTCTAGGAAACTCATGACTTTGTGTTGTAAAATTGATCACTGGAAGTTTTTTTTTAAAATGAAAAACAAATCTAAGATGATATTATATAGAAAAAGTATACAGTGTAGATAAGATAAAGTATGTAATGTAGTAATAACAATAGTGTAGCTAAGTTCAGATACAAATTTTAAGAAAAACAAATGAAATTTACTTTAAAATAACCATCATTCATCAAACAGCTACTCAGAAACAGATCAGGGAATGCATTTACAATGAAGTATAAATTGAAACTGGGGAATTTTTGTGAGGAGAAATTTAATCATATAGTCTATAGAATCTAATGTAATAAAAGGATATTAAATGCTTTTTTTGTGAAGGGTGTTCCAGAAATGAATGGCATTACTTGAATCATATTAAAAATATGTACTTCTCTAAAAGTGAAATTGAATGGACAGTGCAGTTAGAGTGTGCTGCCTACACATGCTGGCACTGAGAAAGTGAATAGAGTTACTGCAGTTTCCAACTTGTCCATCCTACAAGAATATTTACCAGTTGGTAAACCCTGGCTACAGATCAGAGATGCCAGTTAACATTTTATTGCCTTGAGTCTAAGCCTGATCTGAACTCAAGGAAACCCCTACACTTTTTGGGCAAACTGACAATTGCAAGAGACAGGTCAAGATAAGCAAAACAAACAATGATTTCAGCTCATAGAGATACAGCAAAAAGTAATAGCAATGATAATAATTTATGATTGCCATTTTAGGATCTTCAGATAAAAATATGTTGAGAAAATATATAATAACAATAATTACAGTAAAGCTAATCAGTTTGCCAAGTGCCAAGTGCCGTCGAGTCGACCTAATTAGGATTGTCAGGGAACTTCATCTTTAGAGAAAATGCAGAATTTCCTGGAGAGAATAGAACTCTATGAGAGATATTCAGTGGACTTAAGGCAACTCTCAGAACTTTATAAATTAAAATGGCTAACAAGATCAATTTAATGGTAGCCAGATAGAAGTGGGAAAATTCAAAGCACAGAGGAGAAAAAGGATAAAGGATGAACATATATTACAGAAGGAACCCACATGACGGACCTGCTCAAGAAGAATAAAAGTCAGGTTAGGAAAAACTGAAAACTGGAAAAAAAAGGAGAGCAAAGGATAGCAGGTGCTGCAAATATGTTGTGTTATTTATTATTCTTTCCCAGTGTTTACTCATACACTGAGGGTGTCTTGATCTCCCAAGACTGCCATAATGAAATCCCACCACATGGGTGGCTTTAAAGAACAGAAATTGCTTTCACAGTGCTGGAAGCTAGCAGTTTAAACAGAATCTCGACTGTGTGAATGACTTCTGGGGCCTCTTAGTTTCTGGTGGCTTCTTTGATCCTCGGTGTTACTTTACTCCTTGTAGATTCATTTGCCTTTGCTGTCACATGATATCTTTCTTCTGTGTGTTGCCCCTTTTTTATAAAACACCACTGAGAAGGATTTAGGACTAGGACCCACTCTACTCCGATGTGACCTCAACTGACCCAGTGAATGACAAAGAAAAACTCGATTTCCCCAAGCAAGGTCATGCTCGTGGGTGCAGAGGATAAGATTGCAACATACCTCTGTGGATACATGGATAAGAGCTTCATAGGATACTTAAAACACAATCTACTTAGAGTCTATAGTGCAAATCTTCTACATTTCCATTATCTGTTGCTGAGTAAGAACCTACCCCATGACTGAAGAGCCAGATGACCTAATACAGCATCACTCACTTGTATGGATTGTGGTACCTCTGTTGGGTGGGCTCCTCAGTGCTCTCCCAGGTGACCTCTCTCCACATAAGCTCTCTCTATTTAGTAATAATCTTGCCCAGATGGACGTGAAAACTGCAAGGCCTATGAAACAGCGGCCTAAAGTCACACAACTTCAGTTCTATCACATTCATTGATCACACAAAGCCACAAGGCCAGACTCAGAGGAGAAGCTGACTCCACCTTTGGATAGGAAGACAGACAAAGGTACAGTGTAAACAATTATATAAGAAGAAAGGGACAGGTATGGCCAACACTGGGTACAGTTTACCTATACTTAAACGCTCCATTTACTGAAAATGAATTTGGAAATGTCCGTATTTCCCCGCCGTTCTTGCAGTGTTTAAGATTCTGCATTGAAAAAGTTTTCTCCAAGTATTTTCAGATTCTGTTTGATCATTTTCTGGTTTCACTTGCTACTGATTAGCGACTACTGTGAGTCAATTTCCTTCATTTTTATATCTTCCCTCTTTTGTCTATGTCTGCTTGTAAGCTTTTGCTCGTCTTTGAAAATCATCTTGGTGTAGATTTATTTTTTGTTGTAACTTTGGAATATTTATTTCTCACAAAATTGGGAACATTTTTATTCTCCACTCAACTGAATAATGAAGCACAAATCACTAGCAGACAGATGGAGAGCTCAAGCTTGAAGTTTGAGGGTGTCAGGCTTTTAGAATGCAAATCCTGGTTTTCTATTTAAGAGCTTTATGTACTCCTCAAATTATTTAAGCTTATGGTGCCTCTGTTCCCTTATCTTTAAAATAGGGCAATAACTTTTATAAATAATGTAGAATTATTTTGAAAATTAAATAAATTAAAAAATTGTAGCTCTTAGGACAATGTCTGTCAAACAGAGACTGTGTGTGTATGTGTGATGTTTGTTGTTGTTAAGCTTGGTATTATAATTTTCCCTGTATCTCTCTATTCCTTCTTTCGGGGACATTGATTAGTCGTATGTTGGATTTTTGTTATTTTTGTCTCTCCTGTTTCAATTTCTCCTCCATATTTCCCTTACCATCTCAATTTGTGTTTTTGTTATGACTAATATTTGTTTTGCTCTGTCTTCCGTTTCACTGATTTTCTTCTTGGCTGCATTCAATTTACTGTTGAAGACATACACTGATTATTTCACATGGAGCAACTGTTGTTTTTAGTTCTAGAAATCATTTGATTATTTTTCAAACAGACCTGGCTGTTTCTTGTTGGCCTGCTAATTTTTTGTTGTTGCTGTTAGCCCAACATTTATATCCTTGATTATTTTATTTTTAATTACCAAGTATCTGAGATTATTTAATTAAAAAAAGTAAGAGCCTCAATGAAATGGATTGATACAGAGGCCACAACAACGGACTCAAGCATGGCAACAACTATGAGGGTCAAGATTGAATTGGACCACAAGGAATGGAAATGAAGTTGCTAAATCACAGAATCATGGCTAGTTCAGTTGTGGAGAACAGAGACAAATCTTAGACAACACTCAGTTTCCTGCCCCACCATCTTCAGCTTGTGCCATTTCTCTCCCATTTGCTGTTTGAGGCACTGCACTTGTTCTCCAGGCTAGAAAAAAGTGGAAAGGATGGAAAGAAAACACTAAAGGGATGAGTGTCCATGGTAGGTTGCTTGTTTTCGGGTAATAGGACCCTTGTCAAAGCCATACTCCATCATCTTCCCTTTGGACGGTACTGGCTGGTAGTTGTTCTTGTGAATCTACCTAACGGCAAGGAAACTGTTTTCGTTTGGGTCCGTCATTTCCACAGCATTGGCATTCTTTGGCAAAAGAGAAAGGGAAACGATCATTGAGTAGATAATGAAGACTCTGTGCACTTTTATCCAATTCGTTAGAGCTAGGGCAGCCACAGCCTATGTATGGCTCAAGTCGTAGAGCAAAAGTATTTAAGCCTTTTATGCTAATAGTGAAAGGTAAGTAGTAGCACCCGCACTATGATGTGTCCACGTTAAGCATACCCCTGCCCACTTTTCCAAAAGAAAAGCAGTGACATGCGCACGCTCTGCTATTTAACTTCCTGTTTTATAGATATAGTTGCTGTGCATCACAATACATTTTGGTCATAGAGGATAAGAACGATAAATATCATGTAATTTTTTTTTCCTTGTAGAGCATTAAAGCTTGCACATGTAAACTGAGTTTTCAGAAAGTCCCATATACTTCAGAACAGATGGGGACGCAGGTGGATTTAACTTAAGTTACTGCTAATACTGTTTCATCCTGGTCAGTTTTCAGTAGATGGTGCTTCGTCTTCAGAGATAACACTACTTTCAAAAGCATGAGATAGTGTGTACTTGGGTATTCATGCATGTGAGTAATGACGATTGAACTCTGTGCTAAAAGGGCCTTTCTGGCAGTCAGCAGCAAGTAGGAGGGTTCCATTATGGGGATTGCAGAGAACAAATGAGTTTCTCTTGTTCATACTGGAGAGGAATACAGCCAAGATCAGGGCATGAAGAGAGGATTCACTGGAGATAGATTTGAAAATTAGTCATATGTGGGCATATTATCAATCACAGTTTAGATTCTACAGTTCACATATTTATTCAAGATACATTAAATGGATGCAAGCAAGGGAAACAGAATGAGATGGATCCAAACGGAATTATGAAACACGAGCCTGGTAATCTACACCTTTTATTACCAACACGACATACAGGCTATTATTAGGAAACTCAGTCTCACCCAGCAGAGGCCATTGCTTGAAAGACCAAACTTGGAAACAGACCTCATGTTATTACGCCCCAAATGTCCTGCTCTTGTTTGCTAATGAAAAATGTTTAGTATACCAATCAGGATTTATAGTATATGACATTGAGTTCCAGTAACATAACTGACATTTTTGTATATGACAGTGTGTGTGTATGTGTTTGTGTGTATATGTATCTATGTATCTGTATATACGTACACGTATACAAAAATGGATATTGCCTTTCTAAGGAGAAAAGACTATAAAAATCAACTGCTACCAAATACATTATTTGCAAAATGTAGTATGAAGTTACAATAAATTCTAGTAAATATAATTCTTTCAAACTAAAATATCCAAAAAAATAGTGAATATCCCCAAGATGTTGGCATATAAGAGGTGTAAGTTTTATATCCCATTAAATAAATCATCTTCCTTTCATGCTAACTATGTGCATCATATAATACTTAGTACCTACTTACACTGAGTGCAGAAAGTCTGTGGCATAGTGGTTAAGAGTTCAGCTGTTAATCTGCCAGGTGCTCCTTGGAAACCCTGTGGGGAATATTTAATCTGTCTGTAGGGTCAAGACTGACTTGATGACAACAGGTTTGGATTTGGTTTGGTGCTGAGTATTGAACCAGATAGATGCAGTGGTGAACAGATCAGAAATAGTCTTGCCCTCAGTCTGTCATTACAGTATGCCTGTTTATGTTGTTTCATCCTGGACCATTCTTTCTCCTCATAGACTTCTACTTTTTTCCTCTTCACTGCCCTGGCTTTAGTGTGTAGAACAGGTCCTGACATAAAGTGCTCAATATACACAGGCGCTGAATAGAGAGACACCCCTGAATAAGTACTTTAAAATGCAGTAAACATTAACCAGTTGCCTCTGACTTGACATTGACTCAAGGCAACCCATGGCCTGTGTCGGAGTAGAACTGCGCTCCACAGGAATTTCGAAAGGTAATTGTTTTTAAAGTAGATCGTCAGGACTGTATTCCAAGACAGTTCCTCTGGGTGGACTCAAACCTCCAAGGTTTCAATTAACAACTGAGCTCATCAAGTTTGTTCCACCAGGGATACTGTATACGAGGTCTGACAATTAATTCTGTGAACTTAAGTGTTATAAGTGCGACATACTTCATTGCTAAATATCACTATCGTCACCTTCAAAATATTCCCCTTGGGAAGCTATGCACTAACACCAGTGCCTAGTCCACCCTTCAAAGCAATTTTGGAACTTTTTCTGGAATAACCATTGTGCGCCACTGCGGCAAGTTCATGAACTTAATTGTATAGTTGTCTGGGAGAGAGTTTTTAGCCTCTAAACAAGTAAATGAATTGGAACAATCTCCGTACTCACCTAATCTGGCCCCCAATGACTTTTTTCTTTACCCACAGATAAAGGAGATATTGAAAGGAAGACATTTTGATGATATGCAGGATATCAAGGGTAATAAGACGGCAGCTCTGATGGCCATTCCAGGAAGAGAATTCCAAGAATGCTTTGAAGGGTTGACTAGGCACTGGCATTGGGGCATAGCTTGAAGGGGAGTACTTTGAAGGTGATCATAGTGATATTCAGCAGTGAAGTATATGGCACTTTTTCTAGGAGGGTTTTCAAACTTTATTGGCAGAGCTCCTGTTACTCTAGGGAAAAGACAGCTGCAGGTTTAATCTGGCCCAAGAAAGAAGAATGAGCTCTCCAAGGAGATTTAGATGTTTGACTCAAAGGTAACAGAAACTATGGTTTTCTTTTTCTAAAAAGCATGTAGAAGTGACTAGGTAGATACACATTTCTCACTTGGAGTCTCAGTACTAGAAAGCCATTTGTGACCACATAGCTAAGCTATGTTCTCCATCAATAGAGCAACTTGGATCTCCACTGTTTTGGCTTCTACATTTATAGTTTGGTTGGCTCCAAATTCAAAACAGTGGCTCTCTCCTTAGCCCCAGAAGTTCTGATGCTGTTTAAGTTCTGCAATGTATTTGAGCATAAATTGTGTCGCACACTCTTGTGAAGGACCTACATAATTTATTTTCTACATACCAACACTTTTACGGTTTCATACACTGTTTGCTCAGTGAGATTCGAGTCCCTGAGGTGTAGTTATTGAGTTTTGCACTTTGGACCGTCCTCTTTGTCTCCCCAGTGGGACCCAGCATGTTCTTTCGTTTATCAGGGTTGTTCAATACTGATTGAATTGAATTAAATTAAAAGTCAGCAGCATCTACATTCAAGGAAAATATTTCTAGATTGTCTGTGCAACTACAAGAAATTTTCTGATTGCAAATCGTTTGAATTGCCCATGCCACTCTGTCATTCTAAGTAACTGTAATCTGAGGTCAACCAAGCATTGTTTAGCTTTTCCTATCTAGACCATTTTTTCCCATGAGAATTAATTTTCAAATTATGGAGGTAGCAAAAGAAAAGTCACTCTATACCCATAAATAGCCTCTTGTCCTTAGTTTTCCCCTGTCTTCGTTCTGCTGAGGTAAGATGGGTAACATTAGCTTCACATTAGAAGAAAATATATGTATAAGCTTAAATCATTTTCCAACAAACAAATAGGGATTATGGATGAAAAAACTTTGCTCATGCCTGGTTATTTCCTTTTATAATTATTCTGATAGCTTTGCCTTTAGTGCAAGTGAAAGAAAAATATTTGACTAACAACCTGTTCTTCTATTAGCATTTAACGAACGACAGATGAGTGAATCTATTCTGTCATTCTGTAACTCTCAGCTTCACCAAGTGGTTAGTGAACCATTCCCAAGTCTCTGGGGAAACTCAGAGAAGAAAACAGAAAATCCCTATCCTCATGCAGTTTGTATTTCTGGAGAGAAAAAAAAAAAATAAAACACCGTGACAAAGACATAAGAGTATAACCTAATATTGAGGAGTGGTAAATTCTCTGAAGGAAAGAAAGCAAGGTAAATAGACAGCAATTGACTGAGGACCCAGATGGTAACTTGAGCTAGCTCTTCGTTAATTGTCCTTTCCTGAAGAAACAGCATTAGAAAAGGACCTAGTTGTAAGAGGTGTGGTGAGTTAAGTGAAAACACAGAGGAAGACATTTGTTTTGAGGCAATGATGAATTTGGCTGCTGAAACAACAACAAAAAGGCTAGTGTGGTCTGTGGCCATGATTGGGGCTGAGAGCAGCAGGACATAGCCTCCCATAAAGAGCCACTGGGCCATTTGAAATCTTAAACCTACAGTAAGGAATGTTGATGTTATTCTTATATACTGGCAAGGCATTCAGCGTAACTACCACGTAACGAAGAAGTATAGAGGAGCAAGACTGGACAAGGAGATCGATTGTTTTTAGACTTGGGAGGTGAAGGTGGGGAAGAGAGCAGAGCGAAGATTGGTGATACCACTTACAGGTGAAGCTAAAAGTACTTGATGTCGGAAATGTTGTAGATGAACTCAGAAAAGAATGTATCTAAAAAGTCTTTGTGATTTCTAGCTAATCATCCAGTCATATGGTTGAAACTCATCTGCTGTCGGTATGGAGACAGCAGACTAAGTATGGAGAAGGGACACAACTCAGAACACACAGGTAGAGGAACTGATACTGGGTCCTTGAGTGGCAATAATGATAAACACTGGAGGTTGCTAACTGAAAGACTGAAGATTTGAGACAACCCAGAGGCATCTTGGAAGAAAGGCCTGACAATCTACTTCCAAAAAAATCAGCCACTGAAAACCCTGCAGCATACAATTCTACTCTAACACATGTGGTGCCACTACGAGTTGTGATGAATTTGACACCACCTGTTTTATAACTCCAGATGTTCCTTAACCTGTGATAAAAGAACCCTAGTGGCACAGTGATTAAACACTGGTTGCTAACTGAAAAGTCAGTGGTTCAAACCCAACTGCTGCTCCATGAGGGCAAAGTTGTAGCAGTCAGCTTCCATAAAGATCCACAGCCTCAAGGAACCCCATCGGGTAGTTCTACTCTGTCCTGTAGGGTTGCTATGAGTTGGAACCAACTCGATGGCAACAGGTTTGATTTGAATTTTGGTTAGTATCTGATTGGGTCACAGAGATGAAAGTGTTATATATACAGACTGATCAACTGGAATCCATTGTTTAAAAACAATGAACCACAAAAGTTATAAAGATGGGTAATAATCAAAAATAAAAGAAACAAAAACTAAGATTCTCGTTTTAAGATTTGGTTGATGCTACCTCCCAAATGGCCTAGAGTTTGTTTTATTTTTCTTGCTACTTACCACCTGCCTTCACTCATAAATCTCATGCGTAGGAAACTGTTGATTTTTCTCTAAATTATACTACAACCAAAAAAAAAAAAAAAAAACCAACAGAACAAATTATTTCTTTAAAAATTGGGGGGAAGCTCCTGGAAAAATTGTTACAACTACCTTTACGAATACCAATATGGATCCTTGCTGGTGCAGTATTTAAGAGCTACAGCCTCTAATACAAACATCGGCAGTTTGAATCCACCCGCAACTCCTTGGAAACCTTAAAGGACAGCTCTACCCTAATAGAGTTGCTGTGAGTCAAAATCGACTCAACAACCCTGGGCGTTGTTTTGGTATTTAAGAAAAAAAAGAGAGAGAATGATCTTTGCTATCTCAGAATTTAGAAGAAATAAGAGGTTCCATAATTTTACTCTAGAAAGAATATATGTGTTTTAAGAATAAAAGTTTGATGGTACATAGTCTGGCCTCTGCCACTTAAACAAGCTCATCAGGGCTGTGTCTTAAGAGGCTATTGTTGAGTGCCGTCAAATTGATTCCAACTTGCAGTGACCCTATAGGACAGAGTTGAACTGTCCCCTAGGGTTTCCTAGGCTATAATCTTTCCAGAAGCAGATCTCCAGGTCTGGTGGGCTTGACCATCCGATCTTTCCATTAGCAGCCAAGTGCTTTAACCACTGCACCATCAACATTCCTTAATAAAAGCATACAGAGCTGTTTTAGAATCTGCACTTGATAACACAGTAGAAGGATAAGTAATTTAGTCCATCTGAAAGCAGTTAATGTTTTTCAGAGTGGTCTTATAGAGTACTTTTTATTCATTTCCTTCTACACAGTTATCATGTATATAGAAAAAGGGAGGGACGTATTTCAGTGTTGGTTACAATTATTAATGAATCATGCTGCTATTAGCCATTTACCTCTCTAGCTTTTGAAGCATGTACACGAGGGCTTTGCATCAAAACTGCCTCCAAAGGCCTGATACAAGGCCACAGAGGAATGCCCAGCATTCAGAGCTGGGCAGGACTGGTGTACTTACAGAGCCCCAGGAGGAAGGGGGAGGTGGTCTTGATAGGCTGCTGTCTGTGTACCAAGAGCAGAGACGATCCCCTGGGACTATTGATCAGTATGTGCTCTCTGTATTCAAAGATCTGCAGCACAGCTTATGATATTTTACACATTAACTATTGAGATGAGGAGCTATGACAGGTCTTTGCAGACCATGCTTGAGCACCCAATAGCACCAATTAAGCCGCTGGAGCAGGTGCTCCACCAAGAGCATGCAGTATTCTAGGGAAAGAGGAGCCACAAAAACCAATACTCTCTGGAGCCACAGACCAAGCCCTCCCCATCGATCTGGTGGTCAGTGCTCCTTCTCACAGTAGCTTTTCATAATCCTGAGCATATGGTCTTTGTTTTGATGGGCATGAAATTACATCAAGGTCATTTTTAATAACTGTCAATAGCTCCAGAGCAGCAGTCAGTTTTATTGACACTCATGTGCAGAGCTCAGGGAGCCATAAGGAGCCTGCAGCCCTGCCTTGGAGCACTGGTCCACTGGGAAACAGATTATTATTGATATTAGTAAATTAGTATTGATAGAAATTTGATGAGGATCTGGATCACTCTACATCCACAATATCCTACTGTCCACATCCCAGAAAGAGTTAAGGTTGGGGCTCAAGCCAACTGTCTTTGATGTCTACTTGGTAGTTTTTTGTCATTTCTTTTATTCATCCCAGGAAAAAAAGAAGAGAAGCTTCATAGGGTTAGAAAATATGGAAACAAACCTTCATTTTAAATAGATACTGTGAACTACTGCCACCTGTAAAACTCCAAAGCCATTCTAAATGGCTTTGAACTTTACTTTCTTCTGTTAGAAGACAGTTTCTCCCTCTGTAGTTGACATTCCAATCAATGTCTGATTTCTAATATCTTTGCACAAAGGATCTTGGAATGGATATTTACAGATGGAATAGAGATCTCTGTCCCAGATGGAGTGATGAGAGCTGATTACTCTGTTGGGTTTTTCTATGGTGCCCTGAACCTTGTCGCCCAAGGGCTAGTAGCTAGCAGAGCTCTTATATTCTTTTACGGACAAGATAAGGGTCCCATCTCAGTCTGCAGCCAGAACACTCCACTTTTGAGAGTGGAGCAGATCCTAATCACACAGGAGAATGTTAGAAACAGAGAAGACACAGATTGGCAGTGTGGGTATGGGCAGATCTCACAATATCAACAGCTTTAAAGAAGTCCTCACGTGTGCATATGAAAGCTTGACAAAGAATAAGGAAGGCCAAAGAAGAAACTGACACCTTTGAGTCGTGATGTGGGCCAAGAGTATTGAACATATCGTAGACTGCTAAAAGAACAACTGACGCTGTTTTGGAACAAGTACAGCCAGAATGCTTCTTCGAAACAAAAGTCACTAGACTTCATCTTGCATACTTTGGACCTGTTATCAGGAGGGACCACTAGTCCCTGGAGAAGGACATCATTCTAGGTAAAGTGGAAGGTCAGCCAAGAAAGATGAAGATGCTCAATGAGATGGAGTGACACAGTGGCTACAACAAGGGGCTCAAGCATAGCAGTGATCACGAGGTTGGTGCAAGATGAAGTAGAATTTTGTTATGTTGTGCATAGGGTGGCTATGAACCTAAATTGACTCAGTGGCATCTAGCAACAACAACAAAGAAACCACAAACCATGAAGAGGAAATAACCTTGCAGCCTTCTAGAGACAACGGATTGACTCTGGAGAGAGAGAAGATAGGGTAGAAAAATTAAACGGGATACCCAGGACAAATACAGCCACAAGAGAAGGTAGACACAAAAGGCTACCATTGTGTGATCTCATCTATAGGAAATGTCCAGAAAAGACAAAGCTATAGATGTAGAAAGCAGAATCATGGGAGTCTGGGAGAATGAGAAATGGCTGCTAATAGGTACAAGTTTATTTTGAGGTTAATGAAATATTCTGGAATTAGATAGTAGTGATAGTTGCACAACTCTGTGAGTATACTAAAGCCCTCTTGGGTGAATTCTGTAGTAAGCAAATTATACCTCAATATATGGATCCTACTCGATGGCACTTGGCTGGCATATATTTTTTAAAGGTTACAGAAAGAAATGTAGAGAAGTCTCTGTGGCTACAAAAAAGAAAATCATGACCCAGGAGTTAAGAATCAACTCTTTATTTTAATGTTCATGCACAGATTGAATAAATCAGGAAATTAGTGTCCCTGCCATTACGCCTTGTGTTTCTAATTCTGTAAATTCAGAGCAAGATAAGATAACTAGGGTGAAAAAATGCCTGTTCAGCCAAGCCACTATCACACCAACTGATTAAAAGCAGGGGGCTTCCTGGTCCAGCAGTGGAGCCTGTTCCTGGAAGGACCAGCCTCCACCTCAGACCCACGAGAGGGCCCTGCTGGTTTCACCCCAACCCCCAGTGCAGGGGTAGTTGTAATCAGATCCTAACTGAGCTTCTGAGTTAGCAACCAACAACAGCACCTTGAACTTGGAACCCCTTCTTTCAGCCAGTTCTCTACGTCAACCAGTATTTTCCCTTGAGATGGCACACTTACTTATCATATGTTGTCAGCGCAGTGTCCCCAAGCAGCCCTTGTGACACAATAGTTAAGAGCTAGTCAGCTAACCAAAAGATCAGAATTTGAACCCACTAGTCACTTTGAGGGAGAAAGATGTCCCAATTTGGCTGTTAGGATTATAGCCTAGGAAAAAACCTACGGAGTGATCTACTGTCTTGTAGAGTGGCTGTGAGTAGAATTGACTCAACAGCACACAACAATAATAACAACTGTGGCCCCGTGACCTGGTCTATGTTGAACTGTGCTCAGTGTTCTATAAAGTATCTTCTCAGGCTGTATACCTGATCATCTATTTCCTTTAGGCACAATCTTTCTGTGCCCTGTGATAAATCCACCTGTACAGGCAGTGGTCTAAATGTTTAATGTCAAGTTCTTAGGAAAGACCGATTTTTACATATTCTTACTTTCTACAAAGCCTACAGAACAGGTAAAATTCTATGTGTGAAGGATATGTTGTTTCACTAAGGAGTTTCCATGGCTCATGGTTTCAGAAACAGTTCTCAATAGAATCCGACACTAAAGATCACATAACATCACACAGATAGGATCATAGGAGTATGGACTGGAACACATCTTAGACAGAGCCTCACCTGCACCTTCAGTTTAAAGAGGAGGAAACGGATACTGGAAGGCCAAGACAAGAGAACTGCTTGTAGAAGGCAGTAGGCAAATTGAGATATTTTCAGATAGAGAAACAAGACAATGAGACTGCTCCAGTTACAGAGAGCATGAAGATCACCCACTCTGGCTGAGGAAGAGAGATGATGCTGATTTTCTCCTAGTTTATTTTTTCGTCCATTTAAGGCAGCCTCCGAGATCGAAGCTCTATATTCTCTTTCCAAATATCAGTCAGAAAAAGAACTCACCACTTAAAAGAGTCCAACATTTCCTGCAGAGAGGATTAAATGAAGAGAAACTGATATATAAAAAAATATAAGGCTTAAATAAAAATCCTACAAGTTTTTTCACACAAGTGTTGAATAAACGGAGAATACATGCAACCCTATGTGGACTAATTTGAACTGCCCGCCAAACCTGAACTTTCTACTTCTTTATAAAGGTAGTGATCAAGAAACTGAATTCCGAGATAGGTTTTTTTTTTTTTTTGAGAACTCCAGTGTCAAATATCTTTTCTAAGTGAAGATAATTCTCATGTTTCCGGAAACTTTTCACTAGCAGAATTTAATCATGGCTGGCCTCCGAGTTGATTGAGAAAAGTGTGGTAAAATAATTAGAAATTCAAGTTCCCGTGTAATTGGTATCCTAAAACTAGACGGCACTTGGCTTTAAGGTGCTGGTAATTTTTATATGTAGCCTAACAGCATTAGTATCATCTTAGCCAGCCTTTAAAACAAAAAGTGAAAGCAAGAAAAGAGGAAAATGAAGGAGAAACCAAGGTGGTAATTAAATATCAAATACCAGCTCTCCAAAGTCTAGTCAATGTTATGTGGAACATGAAAACCATTTGTTTTGCTGTAGCATTTGGCATATTCCTCGTTAAAGGGGAATACCTTGAATAAATTTAAATTTACATCCCTGTTGATGTCCACATGTATAAGAAATGAGTATTTTTCATTCCTATCTAATTATCTAGATTGGTACAGACTTTTTCTTTCTTTTTTTAAGGATGTCAGTTTTAATTGCAAAAGTGCTGCCGGCTTCAGATTTTAATTGCAATTCACAAATGATTGGGCCAGCAGAGCCCCACTACAAAGAAAAAATCATTTTAATAGCGAAAGTACTGCGTCACTGCAGATTTCAATTTCATTTTACAAGATACTGGGTCACTCCATGTCATTCTGGGAATAAAATGGCTGGGGTGAGCCTAGAGGTGCTGGCTGGGTCTCAGGCATCCAGGTGAAGTGCTTTCTCACCGAGACGCTTCTTGATCTTGCCTCTCCTTCCATCTGAAGAGCAGAGTCAGAGGCACAGGCGTCCCTTTCAGCCATACTGGAAGGAAAATAGTCACTTTCTCCTATCTGTCTCTATTATGGAGGACTTTAGCCCCCTAAGAGGAGTGACCTCAGTTTTTGTCATTGAAAAGAAATTGCATTCATGGACATATTTCCCATTCAGATCTTAAAGTTTATTTTATCTTTACACTGTCTAACTATTTTCTGTATGACACTTGGCTTTTCTTTATACGATAATATCTAACCAGAAGGCTGGTAAGTTCAAATCTACCAGGCACTCCTTGGAAACTCTATAGGGTGGTTCTATTCTGTCCTATAGGGTTGCTGTGAGTTGGAATCTACTTAACAGCAATGTTTTTCTTTCTCTTTTTTTTTTTAACAGTTATTTATTTTTTAATCACCAGTGAAAGACACTGGTGATTACTGAACAACTTTAGTTTTTGTTTGTTTGTTTACAAGTAAAAACACTGATCACAGGGCCCCCGAGGAGCATTTCACTATAGGGAGCCTTGGTGAAGCATGCCAGCTGGTGAAGTTGCAGAATCTAGGAAAATAAAACATAGACGGAAATTTTTCTACTTTGCAGCTCAACTAGAACTCTGACCTGGGTCCCGAGCTGCCGACAGTGGTGTTAAATATTCCAAATGGATTTAAAATAATGGCCAAGCCAAGCCAAGTGCCGTCGAGTCGGATCCGACTAATTGTAAATAATATTTACAATTTGAAAGAATTAAAATAATTGACAAGATCTCTAGTTTGGGTATGGTATACAACTTTATTCATTGTTTGTTATTTTTAATATTTATAGGGCCCTGATGGCCTACAGTCCCTATGAGCTGGTATTGACTCAATGGTACTAGGTTTGATTTCTTTGGATTTTGGTGGTATAGTGGTTAAGAACTAGGGCTGCTGGCCAAAAGAAGGTCAGCAATTCAAACTCACCAGTCACTCCTTGGAAACCTTATGGGGCAGTTGTACTCTGTCCTATAGGGTAGCTATGAGTCAGAATTGATTCGATGGCATTTAACATCAAATTTTTTCACAATACATCATTTTTAATATCTACTATTTGATAAAGGAAACCCTGATGGGGTGGTAATTAAGTGCTATGTCTGCTAACCCAAAGGTTGGCAGTTCAAACTCACCAGACATTCTTTGGAAATTCTATGGAGCAGTTCTACTCTGACCTATAGGGTCGCTGTGAGTCAGAATCCACTCGATGGCAGTGGATTTAGTTTGGTTTTATTTGATAAAAGTAAATTAAATACAAAATAGAATATTTTGCCTTCCAGGAAAAAAAATTTATATATGGTTTTGTGTCATTGTGTATGCGTACACACACACACACACACAGAGAGAGAGAGAGAGAGAGAGAGAGAGAGAGAGAGAGACTTTTTTTAGCTGCTGTTGAGTTGATTCTGACTTGTATTGACCCCGTGTGTGTCAGAGTAGAAGTGTTCCATAAATGTGTCAAGACTGATTTGGAAGCAAATCCCCAGGCCTTCTGATGTGTGCCTCTGAGTTTGAGGCACCAAATTTTCTATTAGCAGCCAAGCACTTAACTTCTCTGCACTTGTATATCACATATTTGAGACATGGTATCAGGAGGGACCAGTACCTGAAGGAGGGCATTATACTTGGTTGAACAGAGGATTGTCAACAAAGGGGAAGACCCTCAACAAGATGGATTGACCCAGTGGTAGCAACAATGGGCTCACATATAGCAACAATAGTGAGAATGGCCCAGGACCACACAGTGTTTTGTTCTGTTGTATGCAGGGACATCGTGCATCAGATTTGATTCCACAACACCTGGTAGCAACAACGTGTATATACCTATATGCTTTTTTTCACGATACACACAGATATACTGCTGTAAAAAAAAAAAAATGAGCATAGTAAGCTTACAAAAATAACTTGCAGGCTTTATTTGCATAAAATATGGAATACCTGTGCATCTGTTTACATCAACGTGAAACTAAAATAATTACAAATAAAATTTAATATTAATGCACTGCCGTTGAGTCAATTCTGACTTGTAGTGACCCTGTAGACACTATAGAACCGCTCTGTAGAGTTTCCAAGAAGTGCCTGTTGGATTTGAACTTCTGACTTTTTGGCTAGCAGCCATAGCCTTTAACCACTAACCCCCCAAGCCTGTAATGTTACTATATTCACTTGATATTAAGTGTGTCAATACATTTATGATTTGAAATGATGCAGAAAAGGTTATTTTTTCCTCAGTGTGTGATTACCAACTTGTCTTTATATTTTAATAAACGGAAGAGCTTTGTAACTCAGAAGGATGAGTCTCCCATTCTCAGAGCATCATGTATTTTGAAAATGTATAAACATGTATAGAGATAGACGTGTGCACACATCCAGACTAGGTCTAGCATCGCAAACACACTCTCGTGCTATCTGCTCTAATATATCTCGGCACAAATGAAGCACCATCATTATCCATTATGTATGACAGTCATGTTGCAATTGAAGATCGTTTTTGTTAAATTCATCTCAAGGCACTATTAAAACAGAGTTAACTATTAAATGGTTGCTATTTTGTGCATACGAAATAAGACAGAATTGCATCTCCCATCTATTTCTGCAAATATTTATTGAGCGTATCTGTAAGGCTTTTTTGTAACCCTCAGGTTTTACAACCAGAGGACCCGTGGCAAGCCCACAGTTCTCCTGGAGCCAGATAATTCTGTGGGTCCTCTGCCTTTTCTAGGGGCAATGATGCTGTCTCAGGAAGCACAGATCTTGTAGTTTGTTTATCCACATGAAAAAGTTCAAGAGTGTGTTATGGATTGAACAATTTTCCTAAAAAATATGTGCTGCAGTGCTAACATCTGTATCTGTAGAAGAAACCCAGGTGGTGTTGCAGTTAAGTGCTACGGCTGCTAACCAGAAGGCTGGCAGCTCAAATACATCAGGTGTTCCTTGGAAGCTCTGTGGTGCCATTCCACTCTTTCTATAGGGTCACTGAGTCAGCATCGGCTTGACAACAGTGGGTTTTGGTTTGTGTCTGTAATGCAAGCCTGTCTGGAAATGCAATCGTCTTTGCTAGTTAATGAGATTCTATTAGTGTACGGGGTATCCTCAGCCCAATCACTTCTGACTTACAAGGATCAACATAGGCACAAAGACAAGGAAGGACAAACGGATAAGGTAGATGCCACATAAAGCTCACCAAGGAAGTGAGGAATGCCAAGGCCATCAAAGGTGAAAAAATACAAGGATTCTTACCACGCTGAGCTGACAGAGAGAGCCTTCTTCTAGAGTCAGTGTCCTGAATTCATATTTCTTGCCCCTATAAATGTGAGGAAATAAATTTCAATTCTTTAAAGCTACCTACCTGTGGTGTTTCTTTTACAGCAGCCTTAGGTGACTGAGGCAGAGGCTGAATGCCTTGTGGAAAAATAAAATAAAATAAAAATCATGTCATATTAAATTCTAATCTAAAACTCAACATTACAGCATTTACAGCTTCTAGGGCATCACACATTTCAAGGTAGCAGGAAGCCATGGATTGTACACCCGGGGCTCCACCCAGAAGCCCATTGTAGACCTGAGAGGATTTCTACTGCTCTTAATGGCACTCAATAAACGTCTAACCTTTCTGCCCAGAATGGACTTGACTCTGGGGAAAATGATCCATCGCATTCTAAAAGTATACAGTAGACATTAAAAAAGGAGGAGAAGAAGACACATAAATTGCTGCAAGAAAGCCATAGCCAGTAAATCTGAGAGTGATTTACTTGGAAAACAGTAACTAGAGTAAAATGCATGCTAAAAGCTTCCTGTTGGAGTAAGCATAAAAGGGAATTCGTAACTTGAACTAGGAAAAGGATACAGTTACTTACAATGTACATATTAAAATCATTTTTTTATTTAGAGGACATACTAAATTTAAATAAAGATATGTATTAGTGTATGCGTGTGTGTGTGTAATCACTCAAGAGGTTTTACAGTATGCAGGTAAACTATGTTGAATGTCGGTTGCTCTGGGAGAAAAACTATTGCTTGCAAGCAATGTCCTACTGCGTTGAGACATACACATTAAAGTATCAGCTGGCTGGCACAAACTTTACATACCAGCCCAGTTTTTGCTAAGTAATTTAAGTCTATGGAGTATCAGTTTATGGGGATGGCTATAAAGAATGCAGTGGGCTCCTCTAGTCAACCCCAAGTGGCCTGGATTTGGCTGCTGTCCTTTTAGCAATCTCTGCACCGGCGATGACCATTCCGCTTCTCCAAAGTAAGCTGGCACGTGTCGTGCACGCCTTTGTGAAGGTCTGGAATGGGCTCACAAAGGAGTCACCAGCAGGTGTGAGAATGGGCAGTGGTGAGAGGGTATGAACTCACCAGAGACACAGTTAAAATGTCAAGATGGAGAGGACAGTCAAGGTGGGACATCTCCAGCTGGGACAGAAGATGAGCCTACCAGGGCAGCATAGTTGTGGCAACAATAGAAGCTGCCTTTATTCCATCTGGATGTGTTCCGGGCTTCAGTCAAGGTAAGGCTGAGCTTGCAGCAGAGCTTCCAGTGCAGCCAGACGCGTATGGCACGTGGATGACGTGAGGTTGCTGGGGTTGGAAACATGGAGAAGGGAAAGCCCTCAAATGCCACTGATTCTAGGCTGAGAGAACCCTTGGGAAGGGAAGACGGACAGAAGGTGAGCCACAGTTTACCTTCCAGAAGGCTGCCTACTCAGGTGTCTGCTACCTGTGGTCAGAAGACACCCGACGCAGTGCACCCTGTAGGAGATAAAATGGTATTCCCCTGGGTAGTGCAGACCTATGTTTTCCTCTTAATTAAGACAAAGTGGTTTTAGGCAAAGTGAATTTATAATGCTGGCTAACGTTCTACCACTTTCTCACCATGTGATTTGTGATAGCGTACTTCATTTTGCTCTGTGTCAATTATCTTTGAAAAATCAGGACCACAACAACTCTCTGCCCCATAGGGACATTGTCAGATTCAATGAGGTCACTGGAAATGTGGCCTGGAACCTCAGAGCTCACTCCTACACCTCAGCCATGCCAACTCCTGGATCATCTCACATTAGAAAGAGAATAAAACTACCCCTAGTCACATGTGTTCTGGCAGAATTGGTTTTAGCTCACTTATTGAAGGAATGATTTAGCTATACTAACCTGGAAAAAGGCTGACAAATATTCGTACTTCTGCAAGTTGAAAGTCCCACTGGGATTCTTAGACCAGACATCTCACATTGGGCCTCTACCACCACGAAGCTGAATTAGGTTTAACGAGGGCTACAAATTTCACCACAACATATTTCTTGCCCTCAAGGAAGTTTGCATATACCAAAAAAAGAAAAAGAAAAAGTTTCTCCTTCGGTTTCCCCCACAATGGTAAAATTGGGGGCAACACTGAGCAGCGTCTGCAAATTGTCAGAGGTTACAAAGTGCTTTATGAATGATAATTATTACTTCAGTAAATTACTGTTTCTTCTTCTTCTTCTTTTTTTCCAAAAGAGTGAAATAAAACAGCATAAGCAGAAAAACATAAAATGCAAGAATTGTTTTATGGGCCCCTAGCTGAGATTTCTGAACTTGAACATTGTACGCAGGGAAACATTAGATGCAGTAATTATATAATGATGTTTCACTGTATAACTATTATCTTTCTGATTGCCATGTCTTTCTTCAGATGAGGCAGGAGGAGTTAACCCTGTGTCTTCCCTGCTCAGCACAGTTCCCACACACTGCCACGTGCAGAGAGCCCTTAAGTTCATGTATAGTCGCCCAGACTTTACAGAGAATCTTGCAAATCCACGAATCGCTTCTGAACTTTAGTATTTCCTAGGTTCTCAAACTATCAGGGATTAAGAGACTGTTAGGATTGCATAAAATTAAAAGCAATGCGATTTAGTGCAATTAGTGGGTATATATTTAAATAAAGATACATTTCAGATGGAGTAAGATGCATTCATTGTGTGTGTTCAGTGTTATTTCTAATTTTAACAGTTCTGGAAATCAGCTGTACTTTCCAGAAAAACTCAGAGCAGAGGATACTGACCTGAAAAGGCCAAGCCCAGAAAGGCAAGAAACAAGCTTGTTCAAATACCTTTGGAAGCAAGAGGACAGAGAAAATGACGACTGGGAGCAAGGCAGTTGCACTGTGTGTTCTGCTCTTGCAAACTAAAATCAGGGATGCAAGCGATGGGGGAAGGGGAAGATGCTGTGCTTCTGAAACATAGGATGCTCAGAGGCTGAGAAGGAAAACTGCCAGGCAGGGTATGTGCGGGCTGCTGCTTTCAAGCAGCTGAGTGGTCCTTCTGGATTCAGATGAGGGAGAAAAGGCAGACTTTGGAACCCTACCCAATGAGGACAATGCTGAGGAGGTATCAGAATACACAGAGGACTTCGCTGCTGCTGCCAGCATTACTGTGATCTCCAGGGAGCTCCTGGGAACCCCCCCCCCAGAGGAATCTCTGTTGTCTAATGATTTCCTGGAAAGCATTAAGTAGTGGTTGTGTCTATGTGGGTCTGTGTGAATTTTCACTCCAGCTTTCTGTGTGCAAATAAACACAGATAACATTTTTGTGTCCACTTAAAATTTAGCATTACTAGATCACATTAAAAGAAAAAAACAGTTTTCATTGAGTTATTTCTGATGCACAGTAACCCTACAGGAAAGAGTAGAACTGCAGCCTGATGGTTTCCAAGGAGCACCTAGTGGATTCAAACTGCTGACCTTCTAGTTAGCAGCTAAACTCTTAACCAATACACTGCCAGAATTTCCAGATCACATACGGTGCTATTTATGCTACCTATAGCTTTATTTCTTGCTTGCTGGCTCTATCAGTCTGTCTGTCTCTCTAGTTATCTATCACATGTGGAATTTGCCAAATTTAATACCCTGGTAAGCTATTTGTTTCTTCTCAGTGTTTGCAAATCATTCTTGTAAATACCTGTGTCTATATTGATGGAGATACCCTAAATCACACTCCAGTAGCTGCACAGCACTTGGTAACAATATAGCTGAAAAAAACAGTGTGAATACCTTGTAATGCGCATGCTACGGTCAGAAGAAATATTCAGGTAACTGATGAAATTGAAAGCAATTAAGACTTTAAACATGCATTTCTGGTAAGCACGGTCACACACAGGAAAGGAGCACAATGCTCCATCCATTAGTGATCTTCCCTCATGTACACACTGCGTGCTTCTGTTTGAATAAAAAAGCAATTATGTTTTTAATACACTTATATTCCACTCATCTGCACATTGTTCCATATAAAGAGGCATTAGGAAAAAAAAGAAGAAGGATTATCATATTGAGCTATCCAGCTTATCATTCTATGTAATTGCTGGTCTCATCAGCTGCATGTGAGTACCTAACAGTTTGGAAATGCACACATCAGCAGTTTCTGTCCAAGTGTCTTCTTGCCTGATGACCAGTACAAGGCTTCTCTTACCCAGCAGTATCCTCTGCTGTCACTGAGTCTAAAGCTGTGACCATAAGCTGACACTGAAAACCTCCATGTGGTCACCAGAAACCTCTGGTGCAGGCATAGAGTGGCCAATTGCTGTGATTATTTGACGACAGCAGGTTAAACGATTAATGCAGCAAAGCATAGAATATCCTACATTCGTTTATTATATTTCTTTCATTGACAATCATGGAGTATCTAAATTACCAGGCAAGTATCAGACAGCAATTCCCAGAATGTAGAGGTGAAAAAGGCTGAGGTCGTGGTCAAGGAGGGGATGTCAGGGTTCATGCTGCTCAGTCCAGATACCTGGATTATCTTCCAGCTAACAGAAAGATAACAGCCGTGCCTCAAAGAACAGTTCATGTGTCCACGGTGCAGAGGGAGCCTGCGAAAATAGCAGCGATTGAGGTGAAATGTTCGCAAAGGTTAAATAATCCGTCTTCAAAACCTGTCGTGTCCTTGTCTTCACCAATTGCAAAATCTAAGATAACCAGGCTTCAGTAAGCCATGGGAGCTATGAAAAGCATATCTTTTCTCCCACATACGACACTGGACTGCTTTTCCAGATGATGTTGTTATGGAGCTAGAACCCGCGCATTGCAAACTGCATGTACCTTGGGTAATAATTAGTACCTGGCAGGTAAACTGCAACGCCTTCCGTAGAAGAGCAGTGGGTACTCTTCAAGCATGAGAAAATTTGCTAAATTCCTAAATCCTTTAAACTTCAGAAGCATTCTATTTGGTCTCCTTAACTGATGGCATTCAAAAGAGAGTCCAGTACTCAGAATATCATAAGCAAAGTTTGGGATTTTTTTTTTTTTTTTTGTAAATACAAAAACAAAAATTGTGTTATTTTGTATTTTAGCTAAAAATACTCCAAAATGATAAGAAGCCATAAGAAATGTGTAGACAATAGGTGTACGTGTGTGTGTATATATATACACACATACATGTATTTGTATGTATACATAATTTTTTTTTTTTACATAATGCAGAACATAATGGGATCACTTTTGATATGAGGATTTAGGAGCATAAAATACTGATAAAGCATTGCTATAGAGTTCACTAAACTTATAACAACAGAGTAGAACTGTCCTGTAGGGTTTCCTAGGCCAAAATTTTTACATAAGCAGATTGTCGCGTTGTTCATGGAGTGCCTTAGTGGGTGCAAACCTCTGACCTCCCAGTTAGCAGCTAAGCCCTTAACCACTGTATCGCTAGGGTTTCTTTCAAATACTTATAATAGCAAAGAATTGAAGCAAGTATTTGTGTACTATCAGCATGTGTCATTGTTATAGAGAATAATATATTTTAAATAAATAATTGAAAATGATGTATGATTTGCAATTTACACTTTTAAGGGAAAATGATTGTAGCAAGTACTGCAATTGCTCAAATCCAAATTCCAAAGAGCACAGTTAGTCAGGTTGATCAAGAACTCCCCCTCTACCAATCCACTTTTGTGAGATCTGAAAGGCAGGAAGCATACAACAAGTACAAAGGTTAATAAACTGTATTCATAAAGAGATGTTTTAAGTCTTTGGATCAGAATCATGATAAACTTCAAATTACGTTTTGCCTTAACTTATTTATTAAATACTATATTTGCTATACTGTACTTTCTTTACTATGTTATATACAAAGAGCCATGAAATTAAAAAACTTTCTGATGACATAGGGTATATGTTAAGAAGGAAGGTAAATGCTACATGTTTTCATACAGTTGCAAGACTGAATATTTTGCTATCTGAGAATGTTACTAGTAGGGACATTCCCTAGGAAAGGACGTCAGGCTTAGTAAGGTAGAGAGTCAGCGACAAAGAGGAAGACCCTGGGCAAGATGGACTGACACAGAGGTTGTAGCAACAGGCTCAAACATAAATAAGATTGCAAGGACGGCATAGGATGGGGCAGTGTTTCCTTCTGTTGCACACTGTGTGACTAAGAGTTGGAAGTGATGCAACAACACCTAACAACAACAGCGAATGAGAAGATATTGGAGAAATACTAACATTTATGCTAGGAAAAATTTCATCGGAAATTATACTTAATACTGTAAGACAATGAGAATCTTTTTGATTGCTAAATTTCTAAGGTCGCATTGAAGTGAAAAAATATTAAACATTATCTATTAAATAAAAGATAAAAGCTCTTCAGTTTCTAAAATCAGTGTTTCAATAATTCTTTTATGGTCATACTAAGAAAATATTTTTTTTAAAAATCCTAAACCCACTGCCATCAAGTCGATTCTGAAAATATTAGTGAATTAAAAAAATAATAATAGGTCAACAACCGTTATTATGAGGCAGTTTTACAAAATTATGTAAAATTAAATTTGTAAATTTTTAAAAATCTAAATAATGTTCAGAACTAATTTAAGATCAGTGACTACTAGTGATCAAAAATTGTCAATAAAATGGAGCTGCAAAACTCTCCCCACAAAAGCCATGAAATATTTTAAACCGATGCCACAGTAGTAAGAGGTGGCACTTAAAAATGCTGGACTTTCGTGAGAATATAGCACGGTCATTCTTGGATGAAATGCTACTGTTATTTGAAACAGCTACTCAGCCAAGGAATTACATTTTAATTCCCTTTAAATGATCACAGTATAAGCTACAACCATTTGAAGTTTGGAAAGGAAACAAAAAAAAATCCAAAGGCGTCTACAGAGTTTCCTGAGCTTGAAGTATCTTTGAGAAGCTTAGAGACAATGAATACCACAGAGAATAATCAAAACCTGAAAAAAAAAATCACATTTTAACTTTGGGACAAATTTTGCTTCATCTGCAGCAGCCGTGGTTTTACTACCCCTTCCATTCTGGTCCAGCGGACGCGCTCTGCATCCTGGAGGGGACACTGCCATCTAGTGCCCACGAGGACAGCACCATTGCTGCCGGCAGCCCCTGGGCTTGGCATGCCCTTGGACTCACAGGTCTTTCTCAGCACCCTGCAGGTTCCTGAGGCTATGCTGGAGACGCTTTGCTCTAGGAGTGAAACCATCTCCAAGCCCTAGGTGTGTGATTTCGCCAGTTGTATCTCTGCAACCGGGTAATGTTCTACGACACTCGGACAAGGAACTGAAAAGGCCCCAAATGCACTCGTTTTGCTGGGGACCCAGACAAAGACATATCCTCACCGGTGGTCAGAATAGACCTGGCCTGCCTGAACAGGAGGAAGAAGAGAAAGAAAACAAACAAACAGGAGACCGCTGCTAACGGTGTGGCACACGGCTGGGCACCTGCTGTCATGGGGGGCTGTGGACAGTCAACCTGCACAAGCCAGCTGAGCCAAACAGCACTAGCAGTACACTTCCTCAGTTGGACAGCACAGAACACATAGAAATAAGGAGCACTTGAAAGTATAATACACTGGAAAAAAAAAATGAAGAGAGAATTAGCCGTTCAGAGATGTTAGTAGAGTTACCCACATGTGCCCAGTATCTATAAAAACATGCTCTTAAAACGAAATATTGGGTAACAAACCTTCCATCATTTAACACTTAACCTCTATTAATTGAAGTTTTCTTTAATGTTTAGAATACACAAAACAAATACGTTTTTATCCACATAAGTCAACTAATACTACTTGACTTTTCTCTAGTAGTTACAAATAAGACTGATACACATTTTGAAAAGCACTTGAAATCACCTCACTTAGAATTTTTACGGATGGTAATAAAGAAAAAAATATGTATAATGGAACTAATTTTTCCCAATTTCAAACCCATGCTATTATTTGAACCTTATTCTAGATTGAAGAAAGCACTTCAATGAGATTTTAATTTAGTTCAAGTAGAACAAAATTCTCAGAAAATCTAACAAAACTAAAGTGCTTACCATTAAACCCATTGCAGTGGAGTAGATTTCAGCTCATGGTGACCCCATAGGGCAAAGGAGAAGGGTCCCATAGAGTTTTCACGGAGCAGTTGGTGGATTCAAACTTCTCATTAGCAGCCAAGTTTTTAAACACTGGGCCGCTAGAGCTCCAGCATTAGCATTAGGTGTGTATGTTCTATTATATGTGTGTATATATGTATTTATACAAACACAAAAACCCAAGTAGAGATATACGCACACACATTTAGGTACTATGTGTCCACATTTATGTATTTGTATATATGTATGTGTGTTTGTATGGATACACACAGGCAAACAGTGTAACTGTTCATAAAGCCAAGTCAAGTGCCATCGAGTAGGATTCGACTCTACTTGTGTAACTATGAACCATAATACAAAGAAAAATCACAAACCACCTACTGTACAATGACAACTTTTTTAATAAAGTTTTTTTTTTAAAACACACTGGACTATGTCAGGTCTGAGGGAAAATTGAGTCCGTTTCCAAAAACTTTCATAAATTTTTATATGCAATAACATTTTCTGTAATGGCAATAGAAAAGACTTATTACTTGTCCCACTGATTTTATATTTCTATCAATTACTTCCGGGAAAATAGATGTATGACATACTCTTTCCCAAGTCTTCTGGTTCTATCTCGTTTGCACTCTGTCTGAAATAGATCTTCCACTCCTGAATGTGCTTACAGGTTGGAAAGATTGTCTTCATATGACTTACATGACTGTAGCTATTGAAGCAGATTCATACACAGCTCCATATCCTGTCTTTTTACTAAGAATTGTTTTCACAAATAAAAGCTGCTAGCCACATTATTTAAAACAAGAGTGACTGTCATCCTGCAGATTCCATGTGCTCTGGGAACCCCAGAATTCTAGGGCTGATCACCTCTAATCCAAGCAACTCTCACGGGTTTGATTTGCTCTTCTGACAGGCGGACGGAGAGGCAAATAATTCGTTATGTGTGATGAAGTAACGAAGTAACTCAAATTTCAGATAACGTTATCTCCACCAAGAGTAACTATTCACTTCCTGCTATCCTGCAGATTGATTTGTTTATGGGTAAATACATGTGGCAAAATGTATGCATACATATTTGAAACAATAATTATTTCTTTACAAATTTTTAAAAATTTTTCACACTGACATTTCAAACATACGAATGCCTATTTTTAAAAAAGAATCAAATATATATATAACCAAAAGAACCCACTGCTATCAAAAATATATGTATAGATAAGAAAAAAAAGTTGCATTCTAGTAGGAAAATTCCAGAATATTTCTTTTGATTTACTTACTATTATTTTTCCATGTGGTCTTACAAAAATATTTTCTCTAATAGGCAAATAAGAAGACACTTTGTATTGTGAAATGACTAAATAAAGCATGTTTAATTTTAGTTTTCCATCAAAATTGACTTTGAGGTTGTGAAAGTTTATTGCAGGAACATTATGGTTAATACAATCCAGTGAAATCAGAGAGCTGTTGAAAGACAAAATTATTAACTGGTATTTGTGGCCAAGAAGTTGATTTTCTAATAAGTGGAAACAGTTTCAAATTCCCTAGTTCTGCCAAACTAAGGGTTGATTTAGTTTTGCCTTTTCTGTATCAAAGGCTGTATTCTGTCAGTATACCGCCAGAGACATTTTGATTCTGTCAAAAACAACAAGAAGTACTAGGCAGTTCCAAAATGTACTTGCTTGAGCAACAATATCAAAGGGCTTTCACCAGAAAAATATAAGCAGTAGCAAGGAGAAGAATCTATTTCACTTTGGCTGAAAGACCAAAGCAGTCAGTTCAGGTGACTTGAAGCCTGGTGTATCTTCCCCCACCTACCCTCTCCTCCACCTACAGGGGCCTGGGAGGTTTGTGGGGTAACCCTGGACCCCAGATAGCATTACATCCCAACATCAGGAAATGGTTGGGAAGAAGATAACTCAGCAGGCTGATTGTTATGCTGATGTGCTGTTAGACTCAAAAAACAGAACCTAGGGGAATGGCGAAAGCCTTTGGTATCATGAAATTATGATGTTGCCACTGAGCTGTGTGGATTCTAAAAAACTTGGCTGGCACTCAGCTCAGTCACTGGCTATGGACAAAACAAAACCCAGACAAGCCATTAAAAACACATAAATGTAATGATTTGGGTACTCATCTTGCATGCTTAGTTAAGAGTAAAAATTCTGCAGGCCTCTCAGCTACACACTGCTATGTATTGAGATAGGACAGTAAATCCATGTTAGGCTGAGCAGTGCCCCCAAGAAAAAAATGCAATCCTAATTTTCCTCTGTGAGTATATATTTTACTAAGGAGTATGATTTTGTTTTCTCGTGTATTTCAAAACACATTAGAGTGATGGACCCCGAGACTCAGGGTGGTGACAGCCCAGTTTTTGAGACCCAAGTCTAACGAGTTGCAGTCCAGGACCAGTATTCACCTTCCCTGTCCTTATTTTCTCATGTAAAACACAGCCTCGTAGGTGTACCTACTTAAAGGCAATGGCCTCTGAAAAGTACTTTGTAAGATCTCTAGTAGCAGAGTCTCAAATCATGGGCAGCTACTCTGTGAAGTTATTGTCACTGAAGAAGAAGATGTCCTTTTCTGCATTATATCCTTTCCCATTAGTTGTTCTTGCTATGACAAGACTAGGGAAGGCAGAATTATCACAACTAAGTCGAGGTGAGTGAACACAAAAGCAGAAACTGACGAATTTCAACTACAAAGGGTCAGAAACTAAATACTTTAGGCTTTGCAGGTCATACATCTCTGTTGCAACTACTTAACATCGCTGGGGTAGCACAAAAGCAGTGCACCCCTACCCCCCACCCTGCCCCGCACCCCGTACATCAGTGAATGAGCACGGCTGTATTTCAATAAGACTTTATTTACGAAAACAGGTGGAAGTCTGAGTTAGGCTTCAGGGCTTCTGTTTTCCATCCTGCTTGAGATAATTGGCCTTGCTCTGCCAGGCTGAAATATCTTGATTTTTACTATGGAAAAAATGGTAACCAAAATTATGGAACAAATTACTGACAAAGCCAAAGTCACTTCTTCAATTTTTACCATGAATTGAAACTTCATTACCCTACCTACTCTTTAAAAAATAGATAATAAAAAACCCACTACTGTGCAGTTGATTTTGACCCACAGTGACCCTATAGAGTAGAACTGACCCATAAGGTTTCTAAGGAGCTTCTGGTGGATTTGAACAGCTGACCTTTTGGTTAGTAGCCATATCACTTAACCACTATGCCACCGCAGTTTCCTACAGAGTCTCACAGGTAATGTATTTTTGGATACAGAAATAGGAATTCTTATGTTTTTAATTTCTTATGCATATATAATTTCTTTCTTGTTCATTTTTAAATCTCTATGCATATGATTTTTTTAAAAAAGTGTTGTTGAGTGGATGCTGACTCGCAGGGACCCTATAGTAAAGTGTAGAACTGCTCATTGAGTTTCCAAGGAGTGCCTAACAGATTTGAACTGCTGACCTTTTGGTTAGCTGCCATAGCACTTAACCACTGCATCACCAAGATTTCCAATGTATAGGATACCAGTATAGGATAGATACACTTTATATGAAAATAACTCTCTTGGTTTCGAAGATAGTATATTGTTTTAGCACTTCTGCGACAACTGCAAAAACAGGTATTACAGACAATTTTTAATCTTAATTCTTGCTACAAAGACCTGAGAAATGAATACTCATGCATACATTCAAGGCTTTCAATCCTGTAGTTATCGATCTAACTAACACTAACGGAAGTATCTGCAACCTGACTAATGAAAAAAAGTTTTCATTATTTAATTGAGGATTGAGATAGTTAAATGTGCTGTTTATTGATTGGTTTTACTCACCTGCTTTCAAATTTATACCAAGATATGTCCAGAAAGTGGTTGGCCGCTTACCCTGATGCACTGAGTTATAATATTTGAAATCAAAAGGAATCTAGATAATGGAATCAGAGACAAAACCCATGTTAGTGAGTGTGCTGCAAACCTTTCTTAGAGGATCATACTCTGGGTTGATGACTTTGAGAGCAATGCCATCAGGGCTCAGTTAAGTTCCGTTAGCAGATTTGCTAAGGTCACAGGCAACAGTCACAGAGTTTTAGAAATAGTCAAATACTTGTCTTTAACAGGGTATCTGTGCTTGACTGACCTTCCCTTCATTTGAGGAATCTCCATCAAATGCTCTCAGTTATTAATTTCTCCATTATAAGCACAAGTTGGTAAAGTAAAACCACAGAGCTCTTACTGGCTGTCTTCGAGAGCTCTTACAGAGACATCCTTGTCATCAATTTGTCCTCTCTGACTTTGTCTCCCTCTCTCCTTTCTTTTCTCTTTTCAGCCTTCCCTATGAGCCTTGCTTTCTGGAAATTCGATTAGGGATTCTGTCAGCCCTTTGCTGAACTCTGACTCCAGAAAACCCTCATCAACACTGAAAATCATCCGAGTTTGTACATGACAGCTTGAAAATGGTGACAAAAGAAGGAAGTAGATGAGAGAGAGATCTATGATGCCCTCTGTTTTCTCAAATTCCTTCAGGTACTCAGTTCCAGGTCATTTCTACTGAAGTTCTCATAAATTTGGTGGATGTTCAGACCACAAAGATAGTTCCTCACCTTATGTGTAGTTTTTTCGTATTTTAAGTTGAGTGATGTACAAATAATATTCTAAACATAAACAAAGTAAACAGACAAGCAAAAAGAAAACAAGTAAGAGAAATTTCAGGGGCAGCTCTTTCTCTCACATTACTGCACACACTGCTGTACACCCAGCAGTACCTATTTAATGTTTCTAATTAACTGAAATGCTTTTGCTAATTCTGAATCTTCATTTACTGTAATTGTGGACCTAAACACTCCCAGTAGGATTCCTTTGGGGATACTTTTAAAGTCACTGTAATGTGCACACGGTGGCTATTGGAATAGCCTGTTTAATCATTAGCCGTGTAGGCACATTGCAAAAGTTCACATATTTTAATAAATGTTCTCTCTTTCTCTTTCCTTTTCAATAGGCCTTCATACATTAAACAAACTATCTTCTTTCACAATAAATAACAAATAATTACACCTCAATTCTTAAGTCACTACACATTTATGCAAAAATTGTGGTAGGCATTGACAGGGGTTGCTATGCTGTCCCTGTTATTGCCTGAGAGGAGAAGAAAATGAGCTTCCTGACCTTTCCTGAGCTCCACATCTCCTGACAAGAAGCAGACCTGTTCACAAAGGTGCCTTTACAGGAGATACAGTAACTAGACCATGATTCAACTTCTGAAGTCCTCTTGTCCTTGTATCTAAAACACTTCATACTTAAAAAGAAAAATCTTGGTTGAGTTTTTTATGGGCCACGTTGTAATTCCTAACTGATTTTGAACACCTAGAGTCTAGGAGTGTGGTGCTGTAAAAGATGAGGAGTCCTTAACACAGACTGGTCCATTTGGCATCTGCTAGACCAACACAATCTAGCACAAAGAAGTTCTTCTGTAGGGAATGTTAAGTAGACAGAAGTAAGGGACAGTCAAACAAAACAATCTGGGAGCTAATTCCTGGAATGAGGGGGATGTTTGTGAGTGAGATATAAAGAATATCATAGATCCAAGGATTTCTTAAAGCCAGAGACATTACCTTATGGAACACCCCAACAAAAGAGAGACTTGTCAAAAGCCAGTAGGGCTTGATAAAGAAAGAGTGAGGGGGTTAGTGAGATAGAGAGAGCAAAGGGGTCTATGTTGCTTGGAAAATAGTAGCAATACATCAATAAAATAATAACAAAAATAACACAGCTTACATATTACCTGACCTCACTTTATAAGAAAAAAAATAAATAAATAGTGCATCCATGACAAATAGTGCATCTGAAAATCTGTAAATTTAGGTAATGAACACGATGACCTCTTGTGGCAAGATAACAGGTGAGTTTTATTTTCTTTGTCTTGGCCCTGCCTTTTCTACCTATTGTAAAATACATTCACTAAAGCTATCATTTTCATAAAAAAAAAAGGGTGAAAAATAATGAGAAACCTAATATTTAAAATACTTGCAGTGCTGGTAGGAAAAATAAAAATATATAAGCGAAAATAGAGAATCCAGAATCTGATCTCATTTTACAGAAATGTACATATAAGTGAATTAGTACTGCAAATCAATAGAGGAAAGAATACCATAGTTTACCTAGCACACATTAGAAACAAGAACAATATTAAGTGGACTTCAGCATAACTTGAATATTCCTTCCATCTTAAACAAATATTGCAAGGATAGAGTAGATGCGGCAGGGGGCAGGGGACCACGCTCTTAGGTGAAATCGAGGCCAGTTGGCACAACTAGCGTTTTGCTAAGAGGGCTCACTGCACCCCACATTGGTGAGTGGCGTCTGGGGTCTTAAAAGCTGCCAAGCTGCCATCCGAGGGCACAGCAAATGGTCCCAACTCAGCAGGAACGGATGCTCACCGAGGACCAAAAAGACACAGAGTAAAGACAACCCAGAAGATGAGACACCCACATGAGTGGGTGCCTACATCGACTCGGGACCGAAAGAACTGGATGGTGCCCAGCCACTACCGGTAATAGCCGCTATGGAGCTCACTAAGTTGAGTCTCACTGGCAACACAAGAATAAAAAGGGGTGCACCCTGAGATCTCCACTAAAAGACCTCAACTGATAGTCCAGAGGTTTCGGGGTTCCCCTGGGAGCATGGCCCCTGGCCCTGATGCTGCCCTTTCCCATAAATCATAACGAAGTTTCACTCTTTGGACATGAATGGATTGGACTTGGTGATGCAGAGTGACCACATATTGGATGCACTTTATGGTTCTATGAATCTATAGGCTATCATCCTGCTGACCTCTGGCTGGAGGAAGGAGAGTGGGTGGAGAGGAGGGGAAAGGAGACTGTTGGGAGGATGAGACATGTATGGAGCAGAGAGGAATAGTGTGCTGTCACCGGGCAGGACAAGCAGTGGAAGTTGCATATAGGTGGGCATGTAAAGTTATACAGGAATGTACATTTTCATTCAGTCACAATAAAAATTAAAAATTAAAAAATAGAGAAAGAATAATCCAATAATTATTTTTAATAAGTTTGGTTATCTGTGGACAGGAAGAAAAAAAAAAAAAACAGGGCTAAATCCTTACCCCACATCATACGCTATAATAATGTCCATGGAGATTAAAGCGTGGGTTTGAAAAATAGTATCATAAAGAAAAAGGGAAAAAAAATGTTCTATGTTCACATATACAAGATCCCACAATTAAGTCTGTGAACTGAACCGTTTTAAGCGCGCTAGAAATCTCATTGCTGAATATCACTACGATCACCTTCAAGGTACCCCCATTCGGAAGCCATGTATTAACACCAGTGCTGAGTCCACCCTTCAAAGCAACTATGGAACTATTCCTGGAATGGCCATTGTGCACAGTGGCACAGTGGCAAGTTCACGAACTCAATTTTATGCTCGTCTGTGAGGGAGTTTTTAGCCACTAAACAACTAGCTGTATTGGAACACCCTCCCTATGTACCCGGTCTTGCCCCCAGTGACTTTCTTTACCTGAAGATAAAGGAAATATTGAAAAGAAGACATTTTGATGACATTCAGGCTGTCAAGGGTAATACAATGACAGCTCTGATGGCCATTCCAGAAAAACAGTTCCAAAATTGCTTTGCAGGGTGGACTAGACACTGGTGTCGGTGCAAAGCTTCCCAAGGGGAGTACTTTGAAGGTGACCATAATGATATTCAGCAATGAGTTATGTAAAACTTTTTCTAGGATTAGTGTGTGAACTTACTTGTCAGACCATGTAAAGTAAATACATTGTAAATAAACAAGCAATTGAGGAAACTACAAAACCAGAAGAGGTGCACACATGCAGTGTAGTCAATTTTAAAAGACCTTATCAGGAACACTGTAAATTAATTTAAAGTTTGACAAAAGGTACAATTTTTTATCTACATGATAAAGGGTTACTGTTTCCCTATCTTAGACAGCTACTTACAAATCCCTCAGAAGAGCTAAAGAGCAAAATGGGTGACAGACATTAATAAACAGATCAAAGGAAAGCAATACAGATTGCCACTGACACATGCAAGAAGCTCCAGTCTGGTAAGTAAATGCCAATTACTCCAATGTATTACTTTTATTTACCAATAGAAGTGGTTGCGATTTAAACAAATTATAATACCAGTGTTGATACTGGTACAGTAAAATGTACCATCATTTAGTGACTAAAGGAGATATAAACTGTCACAAATTTATAGGAGGACAATTTGGAACTATGGCTCAAAACCCTTCAAAATATTTAATGCATACTTTACTGTCAGGAGCAACTCAGATAAGCAACACAAAAATGTATGCACAAAAGTTTTAATTGCATTGCATTTACAGTGAAAAAATTTGGAAAGAACTTCTATGCTAACAAAACAGAATAATAAAACATATTGTAATATTATTTAGTGGGTAGAATATTATGCAACCTTTAAATTTTATGTTCTACAGGAATATCTAGGAAAAATTTTTTTATATTAATGTGTATGAATTTTGTGAAAAAATAATCATGCATAGTAAATACATTAGCAAATACATGTATTATCATGTCCACAATGAGTTATTTCTGACAGTGGGATCATGTATAAATTTTTTTTCCCATTTCAGTATTTTTCTGAACTCGCAAATTTATAAAAATCATCAACACTGCAGTCTGCCCTATGGAGAAGCCATTCTCTAAGTAGCAGAGCATCAGCAGGCACTTGTCGGGGACAGGTACAAGGAAGAAGGATAATCTTTAAGAGTTTGCACCACAGAAAGTTTAAATCTTAAATTAAGTACCTCACAGTAGAGTAGTAGAACTGCTGTTGATTCCAACTCACAGCGACCCAGTAGAACACAGTAGAACTGTTCCATAGAGTTTCCAAGGAGTGCCTGGTGGATTTGAACTGCCAACTTTTGTGTTAGCAAACATAGCGTTTAAACACTACACCACCAGGGTTTCCAAAATAAGTACCTAGAATCACCAAAATTATAGAAATGTTCTTCGGTTGGTGAAGTCTTTGTGCATAAAGGGCAACTGCATCTAGAAAGCTCAAGATTTCTCTGCAATCTTCACAACTTCGAAAGTAAAAAGTGTTGCCTTCGTAGCACAGGCTACTTTAGGATGTGGAGAGATGTGAGGTGCCATGGGAGTCTGCAGAAGTCCCAGAAATAAAGCAAAGATTAAGGGGTGGGGACGGTGTGCTGAAAGACCAGAACAAAACTCAGTTCTTTGATTGTTATTGACTCATACTGTGTGTGAGCTGTAAGTTTCCAGCTCAAGCTAATTTCTCATACAAACATTTCTACACGTATTGTTATGTGACAGTAGTTGCAATCCCTATAACATGACAGTACACTCCCGCTTTCTACCCTGGATATCTCCTGTCCATTCCACCAGCTCCTATCCATTTCCGCCTTCTCATTCTGCCTCAGGGCAGGAGCTACCCACTTAGTCTCATGTATTTGCTTAAACTAAAGCACACTCTTCATGAGTATTATTTTGTGTTTTATAGTCCAGTCTAATCTTTGTCTAAAGAGTTGGCTTTGGGAACGATTTCAGTCCTAGGTTAACAGAGCATCCAGAGGTCATGTCTTCCAGGGTTCCTCTAGTTTCAGTCAGACCATTAACTCTGATCTTTTTACAGGAATTCAAGTTCTCCTCCCCTGTTCTATCCTGCACTGTCAGGGACTCCCTGTTGTGTTCCCTGTCACGGTGGTCTTTGGTGGTAGCCAGGCACTATCTAATTCTTCTGGACTCAGATGGATGAACCCTCTGCCTTACACAGCGTTTTAGTCTCTTGGGTTAATATTTTGTGTCTTTAGTGTTCTTCATTCTCCTTTGCTGCAGGTGGGTTGGGACCAATAGCTGCATCTTAAATAGCCACTCGAAAGCTTTTAAGACCTGAGATGCCACTCACCAAAATGGGATGAAGAATATTTTCTTATGAAACTTTACTTTGATAGTTGACCTAGATGTCCTCTGAATCTACAATTCTTATACCCTTGGCCCTGCTACTCTGTCCCTTGAATAGTTTGGCTCAAGTAGCTGCTTGACTTTTGGTGTATTCCATTCATACTGACTTCCTTTCTATGGTGTGTATCCCTTCTATTCACCTATGATAACTCTTGTCTACTCATATAGTCAGTGAATTCCTCTCTCCCTTCCCACCTTTGTAACCATCAAAGAATCTTTTCTTCTGTGTTTAAACCTTTTCTTAAACCTATAATAGCAGCCTTATACAATTATTTGTTCTTTTGTGGCTAATTTCACTCAGCATAATGCCTTCCAGATTCATTCATGTTGTGAAATGTTTTGTGAATTGCTCTCTGCTCTTTATTCTATTGTGTGTAGGTATGGTACTTTGTTTATTCATTCATTAGGTGATGGGTCCTTAGGTTGTTTGCATCTTTTTACTATCATGAATAGTGCTGTAATGATCATGGGTGTGCATGTATACCTATTCATATGACAACTCTTATTTCTCTAGAATATATTCCAAGGACTAGGACTGCTAGATCATATGGTGCTTCTATTTCTAGCTTTTTAAGACAGTGTCAAGTTGACTTTCAGAGTGATTGTACTGTTCTGTATTCCCACCAGCAGCATTTAAGTGTTTCAGTCTCTCCACAACTTCTCTAGCATATATTATTTTGTATTTTGGGGATTAGTGCTAGCCTGATTGAGGTGAGTGGTATCTCGTAGTTTTGATTTTCATTTCTTTTACAGCTAATGGTCATGAGCATTTTCTCATGTATCTGTCAGCTGCCTGAATGTCTTTGCTATAGAGTCTTTCATATTCTTCTCCCATTTTTAAATTGGATTATTTGTCTTCTTATTGTAGAAGTTTTTGCAGTTATCTTGCACACATTTTAGAGATTAGACTGTAGTCTAATATGTCATAGACAATTTTTTCCCAGTCTGTAGATTGTCTTTTTACTCTGTTGTGAAGTCTTTGGTGAGCACAGTGTTTGATTTCTAGAAATTGCCAGTGTCTGTGTATTGTTGGTTAGGGCTTGCATTCTCTTTATGCCGTGTCCTTGCGTTCATACTGTTGATTTTATTTTTTCTTACATAATATTTATCATTTCAGATTTTATATTTAATTAGGTCTTTGATCCATTTAGTTTTTGTAAATAGTATGAGGTACAGATCTTGCTTCCTTTTTTTTGCACATGGATGTCCAGTTATACAAGCACCATTTCTTTAAGAGTCTGTCTTTTCAGCATTTAAAGACTTTGGGTATTTGTCAAATATCAGCTGCTCATAGGTAGATGACTTTATATCTAGATTTTCAATTCTGCTCATTTGGTCTACGTGTCTGTTGTATCAGTACCAGCCTGTTTTGACTACTAAGGTGGTATAACAGGTTCTAAAATCAGGTAGTTTGAGGCTTCTTACTTTGTTTTCTTCAGTTACCCAGGGCCCCTTCCATTTCCATTTGAAGTTGATGATATATTTCTCCATCTCATTAAAAATGATGCTGGAATTTGCATCAGGATTGAATTGTATCTGTATGTTACTTTAACCACTGCCATTAAGTCTTGTCTGACTCATAGCAATCCTAGACGTCACAGTAGAACTGCTCCACAGAGTTTCTAAGGAGTGCTTGGCAGACTTGAACTGCTGACTTTTTGGTTAGCAGATGTAGCACTTAGGATAGAATTAACATTTTCACATTGAGTTTTGCTATTCATCATCATAATCAGAAAACCTTGGTGGTATAGTGGTTAAGTGCTAGGCGTCCCAACCAAAAGGTTGGCACATCAAATCCCCTAGGCACTCCTTGGAAACTGTATGGAGCAGTTCTATTCTGTCCTATAGTGTCACTATGAGTGAGAATCAACTCCACAGCAGTGGGGCTTGGGGGGTTTTATTTATGATCAAGATATGTTTTTCTTCTTATGTAGGTCTCTTTTGGTTTCTTAGTGCTTAGAGTTTTCTTTGTATAGGTCTTTTACATTCCTGATTAAATTTATTCCTAGGAATTTTATCACCCTGGGGGCTATAGTAAGTGGTATTGATTTGGTGGTTTTCTCTTGAAGTTCTCATTATTGGCATAAAGGAATCTAATTGGTTTTTGCATGCTTATCTTGTATCCTGATGCTTTCCTTATCTCTGTTAACTCCAGTTGTTTTCTTGTGGGTTCCTTAGTTTTTTTTCTGTGTATAAGATCATACTATCTGCAAATAGGGATACTTTTATTTCTTCTAAACAAATACCAATCAACAAACCATGTTGCCATTGAATCAGTTCTGATTCACAGCAACCCTATGCAAAGGACAAAGTAGAACTGTCCCATAGGGTTTCCAAGAAGTGCCTGGTAGATTGAAACAGGTCACCTTTTGGTTAGCAGCCATAACTCTTACCCACTACACCACTAGAGTACCAAAATGACTGTTCTTTGTATGTTTTCTTGCTTTGTTGCTCTGGTTAGGACCCCCAGCACAATATCGAATGAGAGTAATTAGAAAAGGCATCCTTGTTTGATTTCTGTTCTCAAGACAAATGCTTTCAGACTCTGTTCAAGCATCCTTTATTATGTTAAGAAATTTCCCTTCTATTCCTATTTTGCTGAAATTATGAATGGGTGTTGGAGTGTCAAATATTTTTTATACATCAGTTGTTTTATTTTTCTGATGTATTACATTGATTGACTGTTTAATGTTGAAGAATCAGTGCATAGCTGGTATGAATCCCGGTTAGTCATAATGAACTATATTTTTGATGGATTGTTGAAATCTATTGGCTAAAATTTTGCTGACAGTTTTTGCATCTATGTTCATGAGGGGTATTGATCTGTAATATTCTTCTTCTTCTTTTTTTTTTTTTTTTGGCTGGTAGTGTTTCTACTGGTTTTGGAATCAGGTTAGTGCTGCTTCATAGAATGAGTTTGGGAGTATCCCATCCTTTTCTATACTCTGAAATACTCTCAGTAGTAGTAGTAGTGTTAACTCTTCTCTGAAAGTTTGATAGAATTCTCCAGTGATGCCATCAGGGCCAAGGTTTTTTGTTGTTGTTGTTGTTGGAAGTTGTGTAATTACTTCTTAAATCTCTTCTTTGTCACAGGTTTATTCAGTTTTTCTACTTTGGTTTAAATATGTAGTGTGTTTCTAGAAATCTGCCCATTTCCTTTAGGTTTTCAAATTTGTTGAAGTACAGTTTTCATAACATTCTGTTATGATTTTTTTAATTTTGGTTTAGTCTGTTGTGATACTGCCCATCTCATTTCTTATTCAGGTTATTTACTTCCTCTCCTGTTCTTCTTTTGTCAGTGTTGACAGTGGTTTATTGATTTTGTTGATCTTTTCAAAGAATCAGCTTCAGTCTTGTTAACCCTTTCAATTGTTTTACTATTCCCCATTTAATTTACTTCTGCTGTAATTTTTATTATTTTCTTTCTCATGGTACCTGCGGAACTCTTTTGCTGTTCTCTTTCTATTTCATCAAGTTATAAAGTTAATGTTTTGATTTTTGCTGTTTCTTTTTTAGGACTCTGCATTTATTGCTACAAATTGATCTCTCTTCACTGCTTTTAATGTGCCCCAAAGGTTCTGGTAGGATGTGTTTTCATTCTGTGAATTTCTTTATTCTGTCTTTGATTTCTTCTATAATCCAGTAACTTGTTCGTTTGCTTTTAATTGTTTGTGTGTGTGATTAAGTGACAGTTTATGATCTAAGTCAATTTGCCATAAAAACCCCAAGAACCCACCTCTGTGGAACTCTATCTGCTCTTCTTACCCTGTGACAGCACACTCATCCCCTCCACTCAGCTGACACCTGTCCCCTCCACTCCCCAACCTCTTCTGTACCGTCTTAAGAGACCAGTTTGACAGCCTCACATATATACATGTTAAACCATAAAGTACACATACCATCACATAACCGAGTAGTTTTTGAGCAATATCTTGTTGATTTTCCATGTATTTGACTTTTTTTTTTTGCTTTCTCTGCTGTTGATTTTTACTATTATGGCTTTATGGTAAGAAATATATATGTATATCTATTAATTTTTTGATGTCTTGGAATCAGTTAAGATTTGTTTGTGAGCTAATATGTGGTATTTTTGGAAGTATGTTCCATGTTTGTTTGTAAAGAAGATATACTTGGCTGCTGTTGGGTGGAGTTCTGTATGTGTCTATGAGATAAAGTTGGTTGATTGTGGCATTTAGATATTGAGTGTCTTAAATGAACTCCTTTCTGGATATTCTTTTCTTAACTAAAAGTGGTGCATTGAAGTTTCTTACTATTACTGTGGAATTGTCTGTTTCTCTTTTCAGTGCTGTAAAAGTTTATTTTATATATTTTGGAGCCTCTTTGTTGGGTGCATAAATATTTATTATGGTTATGTCCTTTTATTGTATTGACTGTAATCATATAGTGTCTTTCCTTATTCTTTGTGGTGGATTTTGCTTTAAAGTCTGTTTTGTGAAAGATTAATATTACCAGTTCTGCTCTTTTTTCATTGTTGTGTGCTCGATACATATTTTTTCCATCCTTTGAGTTTTAGTTCGTCTTTGAGTCTAAATTGTGTCTCTTGTAGGCAGCATACAGACAAATTCCGTTTTTTCAAAATCCATTCTGCCACCCTCTGTCTCTTTATCAACGCACTGGGTCTATTTACATTCAGTATAGTTATTGATAGGTATGAGTTTATTACTGTTATTTTGGAAGTATTTTTTGCGTTAACAGTTTCTTTGTTCCATTTAATTTTCTGTGTTGACTCATTTTTCTTTTTGGATTTTTTGTTGTTTTTGATTTTGTATTTGCTGAGACTTGTGTTTTCCTTCTTTTTTTTTTTTTTTGATGTGTACAATTGTTAGTTTCCCTATGTTCCCTATGGTTACCTAAGTTTAAATCAATATTTTATTTCTTGATTATCACCAACTTCCTGTCCATGTAAAAACTCTTTGGCTGCAGCATTTAGTCCCTTTTCTTGTTTTGTTTTAATGTTGTCATCTGTTACATATTGATGTCTCTGTTTTTGCTTTCAGTGTTTTAGCTTTGGTTTATTTTTGAGATTTCGCTATCTGAATGGCTATCTAGTAGTTCTGTTCTGCAATGAGTTGAATTGTTATTCGATATTATTGGTTTTTAATCAGAGGCCCCCTTTTAGCATTTGTTGTAATTTTGGTTTGATTTTTACAAATTCCTTTGACTTCTATTTATCTGGAAATGCCCTAATTTCATCACCATATTTCTTAGACAGTTTTGCTGGATATATAATCCTTTCCTGGCATTTTCCCCTCCTTTCAAGGTTTCATATGTATCCCATTCCATTGTTTTCTTCCCTGCATGGTTTTCTGCTGAGTAGTGAGAGTTGAGTCTTTTTGACTGTCCACTGTAGATGACTTTTTGTTTATCCCTAGTTGCTCTTAGAATTCTCTCTCTTTGGATTTGGCAAATTTGATTATAATATGTTTTGAAGACTGTCTTTTGGGATCTACCATGTATGAGGTTCAATGAGTTTCTTGGACAGATACCTTTTTGTCTTTCATGATATTAGGGAAGTTTACTGCCCACAAGTCTTGAACAATTCTCTTGTATTTTCTGTTGTCCAACTTTCCCCCTTCCAGTCTAGTATACTAAACACCTGTAGGTTATTCCTCTTGATACAGTTCCTCATAAGTTTTAGAGTTTCTTCCCTTTTTAACTCTTTTATCTATTTTTTCCTCAAATAAATTGATGTCAAGTGCTTTGTTCTCAGTCTTACTAATTCTGACTTCCATTGCCTCAGTTCTAGTCCTGTGACTTTCTAAATCTGAAATTTTATTGTTAATTGTCATGAATTAAATTGTGTCCCCACCCATAATGTGTATAATAATTTGCCTGGGCCATAATTCCCTGTATTCTATGATTGTTCTCCATTTTGTGATTGTCCTATGCTGTATGTTAAAGGATCAGTGTGGGAATCTAAATCCTTCATAGGATCATCTCTCTGCTCCACTGCAAAGGGAGTTTCCCTGAAGCATGGTTTGCCTCACCCTTAATCCTTTCATCTTGCAAGAGATAAAAGGAAAGGGAAGAAAGCAGAGAATTGGGAACTCATACCATCAAGCAAGCAGCACTGGGAAAAGAGTGTGTCCTTCAGACCTGAGGTTCCTGCACCAAGATGCTCCCTGGACAAACACTGATGCAACACAAGGAATTTTCTCCAGAGCTGACATGGGAGAAAGCCTTCCTTTGGAGAGGACATCCTGAATTTGGACTTGTAGCCTACTGGACTGTGTAAGAACAAACTTTCCTTTGTTAAAGGCATCCACTCTGTGGCATTTCTGTTAGAGCAGCACGAGCTGACTAAATCATTAATCTTTCATATTTCTGTTTGCTGTCTATATATTCTTGTAATATTCTGTGAATTTGTCATTTTGCTCTTGAATAACCTTCTTAATTGCCTATATTGCTCTGTCTTGGTGTTCTTAGGCTTGGCCTGCATTTTGCCTGATCTCTTGAAGAGCTCTATATATTAATCTTTTGAATTCTACCTCTAGGAATTCTAAGATCTTCTCTTCCTCCAGGAAATTTCCTGGTTTTTTGATTTGGTCACTTGCTGAAGTCATATTGTCTACTTCTTTATGAGATTTGATACTGATTGTTGTCTCCAAGCCATCAGTTAGTTCTTATGTTTATTTATGTTTTATTTGCTTATTGTGTCATGGCTTCTTGTTTTATTTTAATATGCTAAAATAGGGCAGACATGTAAACTGTTTTGAATACTGGCATCTTTGAAACTCTCACACTCTGTCATCAGGTGGTTGGAGCTACTACAAAGTATGTGAACCCGAGTCCATGCACTTTTCCTGTATGGATTCAGCTCAGGTGTCAAGATCATTGGTCCCCAAGTGTATGGTGCAGGTTCTTATCTATAGTTATAGACAGGCAGAGGGCTACATAGGGGTGATTGGAGCAGGCACAGTTATCTGGCTGCAGTAGGGGGATGTATACTGAGCAAGGTAGGGAGCTGAGTGCCTGAGTGGAAGGTGTATCCTTGTCCCTAGAGCTCAAAGGTGGATGGATTTTACACCCAGATTTTGGGCACCCAATGCTGCTGACTGTAAGGACTGGAAAGAACCATTTATCTTGGATTTCTGCTATGGGTGGCTGGGTAAAGTAGGTGGAGCTACCTGTCCTCAGGACCCTGATGAGGGTAGATGAGGACCCTGCTTAAAGGGCAGGACAATATCAACTGTTACAACTCTATCACTTTTGCTTAGCTATTGCAGTTGAAAATAGGCTTCAGCTATACATCCTGATGTAATATTTTATTATGAGCTTACACTATTGAACAGGCCCATGCACGTCTAGGTAGGTATCATGAATTGAGTTGTATCCTCCCCAAATTGTGCATAGCAGTTTGACTAAGCCGTGATTCCCAGTATCATGTGATTGATGGTCCTATGGGCAGTATACCCTGCCTCTACGATGTTAATGAGAGAGGATGGGTGGCAGTTGTGTTGGTGAGGCAATTCTCAATAGTATTGTGCCTTGAAGCAATCTTTTGTGATATAGAGGAAAGCAAGAGAGAATTGGAGACCTCATGCCACCAAGAAAGTAGTGTGCAGAACTGAGCGAGTCCTTTGGAAATGACCCAGGATTCCTGTGCCTCAGAATTTCCCAGTCCAGGAGAAGATGGACAACAAGATCCTTCCTCCAGCTCCAACACAGAAAGTATTCCCTTGGAACTGATGCCCTGAATTTGGACTTCTGGACTGCAATACAATAAAATTTCTCTTTTTAAAGCCATCCACTTGTGGTATTTCTGCTATAGCAGCACTAGATGATTAAGACAGCAGGGGTGACAGGCATTAAAAATTCATGGACCCTTTATGCTTGTGCTTGTGCAAAGGAGCTGTGTCTACCCTTAGTTCCCAGCTGGCAGATTATTTTTTCTTGTTATTTGTTTGTTAATTTGTTGCCTCTCCAAAGCAAGGAGAATGGCTCAGGACATATGATGAGTCTTATTTCCAGCACAAGGAGTGCAGCAATTGCTGAAGCCAAGCCAGGACCAGAGCAGAGTGAGGAGGGGGCAGGTGAAGGAAAGAAATACTTCCTAGAGGAAAGAAGTGATCTTTCGATCTTGTGTGGTAGAGTAGATTCCCGCACTTAACTTCCCCAGATCCAGCTCATTCCTCTGTCTCAGAGCCTTGTGCCAGCTCTCTGCCACTTAGTGGAAAATGCATCCCAAGGACAATGATTTGCCTCAGTCCTAGCATGGCAGCTAATCCAGCCTGCCAGTTGCAGGCCAGGACAGGAATGATAAATTCTTGCTGCCTTGGAACTGTCTCTCTCTCCCGTGTCCTTACGAGCTCTAGGGACAGGGATACCGCTTCCACTCAGGCACTCGGGGACAGCCATCAGCTCCCTACTCTGCTTAACATACAACTCCCTACTTCAGCCAGATAACTATGCCTGCTGCAATCACTGGGGACCAATGACCTTGATGCCTGAGCTGAAACCACACAAGAAAAGTAAATGGAATCCACTCAGTCTGACTCAACTTTGTCTTTGATGTTCATGGCACAGAGATTGTTATATATAATTGATTCACTTGTTTTTTCAAGTCTTTGCTGTAAGAGAATCTACAGGAAGTATCTTCATACTCTGTCATCTTGGCCCTTTAATGAGGACTTAGACACTGTATCACAAACCCGCTATACTATTTGTGATGTGCCATGTACTCACATTTATTGAACCCAACTTCATATACTATTTCACAAATGTCATCGATTGAATTCTGTCCCCCCCAAAATGTGCATAGTAATTTGGCTGGGCCATGTTTCCCAATACTGTGTGATTGCCCTCCATTTTGTGGTATTCCTATGCTGTGAATTCAAATCTCTGCTTGTGGTTAATAGGATTATGTTAAAGAGAATAACCCTTCCTAAGGTCACCTCCCTAATTCAATGTAAACAGAGTTTTCCTGAGTATGGTTTGAACCATCTTTTGTCATTTCATCCTACAGAAGATTAAAGGACAGGGAAGGAAGCAGAGTTGGGAACCTCATACCATCAAGTAGCACTGGGCATAGAGCACATTCCTGTGCCAAGATGCTTCCTGACCAAAGACTGATGCAACGTAAGGACTTTCCTCCAGAGCCATCGAAAGGGGAAAGCCTTCTCCTGGAGTGGATAGCCTGAATTTGGACTTGTACCCTACTGGGCTGTATAAGAATAAACAGTTCTTTTTTTAAGCCATCCAGTCGTGGTATTTATGCTAAAGCAGCACTACATGTCTAAAACAGATAAAGATTTTATATAGGATTACATTTATTTATGTGCATCCTACCTTCAAAATTTCATGAATCTGTTCTGTTCTTTACTTGAGTGTGAAACTAAGCCCTGGCACAAGATGAGTAAGACAATTTTGTTCTCAGGAGTTCTTTGCAGACAGGTGTGGATTGTACACTCAGTTGTATTTTAACCATGGGTTTAAGAAATAAATTTGCTCAAAGGAAAATATTAAAGTGATTTCATATTGGAAAGAATTTTTAAGTTGTATAGTGTATTTTTTCATATAACTCATATTTTCTCAAGCTTATAGTTTAAAATTTTATAATTGTGATAATAATACTAATTGATAACATAAGCGCATTATTCTCTGCTGGTTTTGTATTAGGTAACCCTTCCAAATGCTGTGTATACATTAAAATATTACGTGCGCAAATGCCTCTACAAGGTAGATACTATTGTTTTCCTCTCTCTATAGACAGAGGAATGGAGTGCTAGGTTACATAATTTGCCCAAACTCACACAGTTGTGATTCAAGTCCAGTACAGTGGCTTCAGAGGTAGTATTTTAAAACTCTAACCATATTCCCTCTCTTTCTGAGAATGGTTTCAAACAGACATAGTCCACATGCAAGTGCAAAGTCACATCAGTCCCCAAACTGCATATTTCTAGTCCACATATCAAATACTTAAGTAAAGACACTACTCTTTCTTGTGTGAATGGATCCAGGACATGTGTTCCCAGGTGGTAGGCTGGGCTGTTAGGGGATTTAAAAAAGTCCACAAAGCTCAGATAGACACATGAACACTGTCTTCTGATGGAAACATAAGTTAAATCTACACTGACATCCAAGAGGTGGACTCACGCAATAGCCTCAACAATGGACTCAAGCATACTAAGGACCACAAAGATGTTGTAGGGCCAGGAAACATTTCAGTTACCATGAATCAGAGCAAACCTGGGGACAACTGACAACACCCATGTGGCTGGGCCATACAAAGTAGTGGTTTTATTTTGTGGCCCTTGAGATTGAGTTGGAGTTCTTTATCTATTAGGAATTTTAGCTTTTTATCTGTGATGTATGTTGCAAAGACTTTCTTCCATTTTGTCGTGTGCCTTTGGACAAAATACTAGATTTCTTTTATCTCATGTGAATTTTTTGTCCTTTGTATTCTCTTTTTCTTAAAGTGTCATCAAATATATCAATATTTCTGTATCAAATCTTTTATTACACATAGATCATGATTTGGAGATAGAAAGTCTTTCTCTCTATACTGATACAACTGAGGAATTCATCCATTTCTTCTCCTAACATGTTCATGATGTTGTTACATTTGGCTTCTGGGAAGAGTTTATCATTTTGTATAGTGCATTTTTCTCTGAATGGCCACCCAGCTGATCATGAATCATTTATTAAAAGGAACAAAATTCAAAACACTTGCTTCAGGGATTTGAGGTGCCACTTTAATCTTACACTAAATTCAATATATACATGAGACTGATTTGGGGCAGAGGAGATTTTCTACGTGGTAGCACATTTTGTTCTGTGTCTTCTTTTAGAACTACAGAGTATCCTAGTTACAGAGCTTCTGGGTGCATGGATGGGACTAACATTCCATTGTAGCCCCCTTTGGTCAACAGTTGCCTTAGCTCCTCCTGTATGTTCATTTTTTTATTATTATTATTGTGACTGAGTGAAATGTACATTCCTGTATAAATTTACATGCCCACCTATATGCAGCTTCCACTGCTCTCCCTGTCCGGTGACAGCACACTACTCCTCTCTGCTCCATACATGTCTCATTCTCCCAACAGTCTCCTTTCCCCTCCTCTCCACCCACTCTCCTTCCTCCAGCCAGAGGTCAGCAGGATGATATCCGATAGATGCATAGAACCATAAAGTGCATCCAATATATGGTCACTCTGCATCGCCAAGTCCAATCCATTCGTGTCCAAAGAGTGGACCTTCGTTATGATTTATGGGAAAGGGCAGCATCAGGGCCAGGGGCCGTGCTCCCAGGGGAACCCTGAAACCACTGGACCGTCAACTGAGGTCTTTTACTGGAGGTCTCAAGGTGCACCCCTTTTTATTCTTGTATTGCCAGTGAGACTCAACTTGGTGAGCTCCGTCGCGGCTATCACTGGTGGTAGCTGGGTACCATCCGGTTCTTCTGGTCCCAAGTCGATGTAGGCACCCACTCATGTGGGTCTCTCTATCTTCTGGGTTGTCTTTACCCCGTGTCATTTTGGTCCTCGGTGAGCATCCGTTCCTGCTGAGTTGGGACCATTTGCTGTGCCCTCGGATGGCAGCTTGGCAGCTTTTAAGACCCCCAGATGACACTCATCAATGTGAGGTGCAGTGAGCCCTCTTAGCAAAATGCTAGTTGTGGCAATTGGCTTTGATTTCGCCTAACAGCATAATCCCCTGCCCCCCGTCCCAGCTACAAGTGGACTTCAGCATAACTTGAATACTCTTTCATCTTAACCCAATATTGCAAGGACAGAATATATGTTCATTTTTTAACATGAACATTTGCATCAACTTATTGGGTTCCATAAAGAAAAAAAAATGCATTGAGATTTTATTTAATTGGGGAGAATTACACCCTTAGGATGTTGACTTATCTATTCAACAATAAGTGCCTTTTACTCATTTGTTTGAAAATTCTGCTGGTGTAGTGGTTAAGTTATACAGTTGCTTACCTAAAGGTCAGTAGTTCAAATTGAGCAGGGTCTCCTTGGAAACTCCATGGGGCAGTTCTACTCTGTCTATATGGTCACTGTGAGTTGGAATAGACTCAACAACAGCAGTTTAGTTTGGGGATTTATTTGTTCAAGTCTATGTTTGTGTCCTTCCAAATGTTTTAAAGTTTCCCTGATACAAATTTTGCACATTGTTTATAACTAAGCATTATAAGGAAGCCCTGGTGGCATAACGGGTTAAGTGCTATGTTTGCTAACCAAAGCGTCAGCAGTTCAAATCTACCAGGTGCTCCTTGGAAACTCTATGGAGCAACTCCAATTTGACCTCCAGGATCATTGAGCATTGGACTTGACTCATTGGCAGTAGGTTTTTTTTTTGGTTTAAGATTATAAACAATAAGTTCATTACAGAAGCAGATTGCCCAGCTCTTTCTCCCGTGGAGCCACTGGGTAGGTTCAAATCATCAGCCTTTAGGTTAGTAGCCAAGCAGTTAGCTACTGCACACCAGGGCTCGCTAAATTTTACTTGTGTAACAGTTATATTTATAGTGTCTGCTATTATAAATGCAATTTTCACTGTTATATCCTCTGTAATTTTGTGTATATAAAAGATACTTATTTATATATGCTAATTATATTTCCCACTACCTTACTGAATTTGTTTGTTTCAGTCCTACCATGAGCTCTCTAGTATTTTCTAGATACACTCTTACATCTTCTGAAAACAGGTAGTTTTACTTTTACTATTTCAATTTTTGTGTGTTAGTAGATTGTCTTCATCTGATTATATTGCCTCTAAAAGACCTCCAGTAAAATTTTTTACAGTAGTAGAGGTAATGATCATACTTATCTTAGGCTGGGTTATCTAGGGAAGCAATACTAGTAACACATGTAATACGTATAGGGAAAGATTTATGTAAGGGAACAGCTCATGCAAGTAGAAGCAGAAATGTCCCAAGTCCTGGATCACTGCACAAGTTTCATGCAGCCAAGAAAGCTGGTGAACTCAAAATCAGAAGGTCAGAGATTAGGCCTTGACCTTCACAGCTGCTCCCAGGCTGTGAAGGTCCATAGATCTCAAGATGGAAGGCAAGACTATGAGGTTTCTGCTGATTCATGGCACTGCAGGGACTGTTGGACCCAGGATCAGCAGGTCAGAGGACAGGGATCTTACTCACAGGCTGTGAGGGTTGATGAATCCAGTAGCTGCTAGTTCAAGTCCCTGGAGCCAGATGCAAAAAGACAAGAGAGCCGGAGCTGCTGGCAAAGTGAGCAGAGGAGGTAAATGACGGAAGGCAGGGCGATGAAGAGTGAGGGTGGGTGGTGAGCCGTCACAGGACCCACCCCGGAACTGTGCACAGCTGCCAAAACATTGGTCAAGCCAAGCCGACACACAGTCTTAACCACCACAATACTTTTATTCTGCTTAATCATAAATTTATTTTCAGCATTTCCCTAATAAGTAGTAGCAAAGGACTATGCTGTAATATGTCGGGTAGTGTTGACTACATTTTGGAAGCAGATCTTGGAGTCTTTCTTCCTAGTCTGTCTTAACCTGAAATCTCCCACAAAACAATGTCTCCAGCTAGGATAGTGGAATCCCCATTGATATCTGAGCTACAGCATTCCAGATACTATATCGAGACCTAACCCTTCCCCACCTCCTTGCCCTGAGTCTGAGGCTACTAATGACTACTTTGCAGTCCCTATTCTAGTTCTGAGCTCACTGTCGAGTTCTAAAACCCCCTCTTCCTAGCAGGAAAAACCCTGTTACTTGTGGTATATCTGTTGCCTAGTAGAGATAAACTACTCTAGTAAATATGGGCCGGACTCATAATGCCAATTATTTATTTGAGTTTCTGGGAAGATACTGTATCTCTGTCCAGCCACTTAGTTAAACTTCAAAGGACTCCATGTTCCAACTGTACTCCACCTTGCTATATGGAAATGGGCTGGAATGTTCTCCAGTCAAGCCCTAATCCAGTGCTCTCAGATGATACAGTGTCTTCCTGCTTACCTGAAGACCACATTTCAGTTCCTGCTCATCATAGCACCCATCCACAGCATCCAGAAACTTTACCATGTTTCCTCTTGTGTTCCACTGGATCTCTGTGTCTACCAAGAGGCACACTAGTTATCAAATGTTAAGTGCTTTGTCACTTTAAAACATAGAAAAAATTATTTCCTGCTTTAAAGTTGGTTTTTATGTGTGCTTATTAGAATAACCACTTTGTAGTTTTGTATTGCAGTTATGTTGACTATTCCCAAGATTCTGTCTGCTTACTAGATAATTATATCACATTAATATGGTATAAATAAATGAAAGTAGTAATTATGCCTTTATCCTGTTCTGTTTTGCAATTTACAGTTTGCTTATTTCAAGAATAAAAATGAATTGCCATATTCAGAACAATATTATTTCATTTCTAAACAAGAAAGAAGACAAGAAGCCCACCCAGGGTGACAGGTTAAAACAGACTGCATTCTTCCCATTTCTTATTTAGAAAAAGACTTATGTCTTTGTATCATTTTGCTGATTAATAAATAGACAGAGTTGGAATATTTTATGAAATAATAGAAAAAAGTTGCTGTACTGTTGGAAGAGAACATCTTGTTCAGGCTCAATTTGATATTTTAAAGTGGTTGAAATCAGCCTATACACTAATTTCCAAACCTAAACTTTCATTTCAGTCTTTTAAAGAAAAATTTTTTCTTTCTCTATTTAGGAAACATAAGCCTTTTCTTAGACCAAACGCCAAAGCTGGTAGATAGACTCTGTAGCTGGTGATGAATACAGACACAGGGTGGAAAGCAGCACAGAATGCACAAAACCAGTTCATATTTGTGTTTCAAGCACATAGCAGGTGTTCAAGGAATACTCATCAAGCAAAGCTATAGTTATGTTTACTTTGATTAGTAAAATTTCCTTCTTTTTGGTTGAGGACCCTAATCAGTGTTAAAATACACGGCATTAAAATGTCTAGACTTTGAAAATATGTTCTAAAATTGAACTGCAGCTATATATCTGGCTAGGTTTTAAAATTTAACGTGCTCTAAATTTTATTTAATTTGAAGACATTTATATATACATTTTAGAAATAGTACTAATTGCTTTTCTACTATAGTTTATTAATAATAATAATAAATCAAAAGGACCATTTCAGCCAAATAGTAAGAAGAAACATCTCAATGAAAAAAGGAAGCTCTAGTCCATTTAACCTGATGGCAAACAGTTTTTTTCTAGTCTAGTATTTGTTCTTTCCTGTGGCATTTGTGTTTTATCATCTACAAAACTCAGATAAACCTATGAGAAAAGACTGCCCAAATCACATGCAAGATGATACTTGGAGGTTTACTCAACTTTCACTTAGAAATGGTTCAATATCAGTATTAGAAGACAGTAACAGGTGAAGCTTCCCTGAAGAAAATCTTGGGTTCAATGCTGTTTAAGCACTTTCGTCAATTTTCTGAATAATAGGCTAGGAAGCATGTTCATTAAGTGTACAATGAAACCAAGCAGGGAGCAGCCAATAACACTACACAGAATAAGAACAGATTTAATCATGAATGTGAAACTTGACTAAATGGTCAAAAGAGGGTGCAACTCAGTGGAGAAGTCTAGGTTGAACTGCTTGTGGAAGGAATGGGGTAGGAGGAGTTTTAAGACTAGCTTACAACCCTGGTACATGCTATGGCCACCCAGAAAGGTTTCCAGAAGCACTGACACCCAGGCCACATCTAGTCAAACGCAGTCAGAACCAGGGTGGGTGGCAAAGGTATGTTTTGAAAGCTTTCGGGGTGACTAACATAAGTGTCTCCACTTACAAATACTGCCACAGGAACTTAAAATGAAGAACTTGTTTGGAATTCAACAGCAAAGGACCTAGGGAATCATAACAGACCATTTGTTGCAAATGGTGGCACAAAATAGAAGTTAGGAGTTTAAATGTATGATCCACATAAGAACCCAGCTAAGTATTAAGAGATTATAAAAGAAACCACACACAATATGCTATCCAAGCCAAATAGTTACTGTTTACAATCTCCAACTATGATGAATATGTGTATAAAAAGTTGACATTTACCTCAGTATAAGCTTTTATGACTGTTAATATTTTATTTTTCATCAGACAAGAGGTGATAGTTTCACAGTGTTTACTCCATATCACAAGGAATGTAAAGAGGCTTTTAAATTAATTTGCCCTATGTCATCAGGGACAAAACACAGGGAACCGAGGGCTGCCTAGCAGCTACCTAACCCTCCCCATCCAAGAAACGACACCTGAGACTTACGAAGCAGAACGGGATTCAGTGGAGAGCAGCAGAAACGATTAGAGACTTGGAAAATAGGAGCTATGAAGGGAGATTAAAGGATCTGTGATTATTTAGCCTGGAGAAGAGAAGCGGACCTAATAGCCATCTTCAGCCTGTGAAGGGTTATTATATGGAGGATGGTGGGCAGCTGTTCCCTCTACATGGAAGGCAGGGAAGAGGAAATGGGCTTAGACTTCAATAGGGAGGATTTGGATGGAGATGTAAGAGCTTCCTTGTAGTGAGGGCTGTCAGCCACTAGACCAGGTTATGAGTTTAGATACTTGGCTCCCAGGGCGGGGTGGTCAGTACACTGGAGAAGCATCTGGTTATCTGCGCATCGACGGCGCAGCCACGGTGCCTCTGCGTTTTGTCAGAGGCTATGACAGCATTCAAAGCCAAGGCCGTAGCCTTACATGCTGTATCCACAGTGCAACATTTCCATTTCTTTTGGAGATTGTCTCAGTTCTTGGAAAGGAAGCAGAGAAAGTTTATGTGACTAAAGGTCAAGTGTCTAGAGAGACAGTTCAATGGAGAGGGTGCACTTTTGAGACTTGACAAGAGGCTCCTGCTGTTGCGTATTGTCTTTCTTTAGTAGGTGATGGTACCAGCCACATCCAAAGAACTGGAAAGGAAGTGGAAGAAAAGAAAAATTCAAATTAGCTCCAACCTTGAGTTTAAGTTCTTTTTTAATCAGAAATTATTTGTTTCTGTCTTGTTTTTAAAATAATGTGTTCAGCAAGTGTTTCTATTGGTTCAGCAAGAAGAAAAAGAAAAAGATAAAAAAAGTTTTTTTCCCCCCCGTAGAAAATTGTATTTCTAAATTTAGAGCAGTTTTAATCTGTCACTTTTGTGTGAATCTTGGGTAAGCCTCAGAAACAAGCTCTTTGAGAATCCGTGTGATTTCAGTGAAAACTTGCCTCATTAAAAAAAAAGAAAGAAAGAAAGAAAGAAAAGAATATCACTGGCCGTTATCCATGAGATGTATACTTATAAGAATTTTATTTATGTTTTTGGTGGAAGAGTCAGCAGAGGCATTTTTTTGAGCCCCAAACAATTTCTCTTAGTACCTCCATCACCAATGGTGACGTTTCTGACATTGTTACGACTACATGTGAAAATGTTCTTGTTTCCTGGGTGCCATTCTTATCATATAGCGCAAATGAAGCTACACCAAAGCCGTTGTCGTTGACTCAGTTCTGACCCTATGGGACAGAGGAAATTTCTTCATAAGGTTTCCAGGGAGTGGCTGCTGGACTTTAACGGCTGACCTTTCAGTTAGCAGCCTGACGTCTTAACTCTTACTCCACCAGGGCTCCAGTATTAAATACAATGTATTTTCATTTCAGATAAACTTGTTTCTCCCCCAAAACTGTAAATCCCTCAGTGTGTTTCCTCTCAGTTGTATTCCCATGTATTTAGCAGCCAGACAGGATGGAAGAAAGCTGGAGTTCAAGTTCTTCTCCCATTACGAATTGTTTGTTTTTGCCTTGCTTTTTAAATAAGGTGTTCAGAGAGTGTTTCTATTTGTTTAGTAGGAAGAAAAGAGAGGTAAAGAGACAAAAGATTTTTCAGAGAAGCTGACATCTGCCTGGGCCAATATCACATCATAAACCTGAGTGTTGTTAACAGCAGATTGAGTCATTTGTTGGATAGCTTTAAGCTATTTCACAAGAATCAAGTTCATGACAGTGTTGCTGAATGTCCTCGATGTGAAGACCTGCTCTGCCTATTGTAAGGGAAAATATTTTCAAATACATTATACATTTTCATTTGCTACACTAATACTGAGGTAAAACTCATACCTTTTTTTAAAAAAAGAACCCGTAACTCATTGCAGGGTCTTAAGTGGCAGCAGGTGTTGGTCCTTCCTGAGAAGAATGCTTTGTTTCCCTGATTGACAAATCATTTAGGTGCCAAAGCAACTGTTTTAGTCAGCTAGGGCTTGCTCTAACAGAATTACCACAGAATGGATGGCTTTAACAAAGGAAAGTTTATCCTTACATTGTCCGGTAGGCTACAAGTCCATATTCAGGGTGTCTGCTCCAGGGGAAGGCTTTCCCCCTTGTTGGCTGTGGAGGCAAGTCTGGTATTGCATCAGTCTTTGTCCAGGGAGCCTCTTGGCACAGGAACCTCTGGTCTAAAGGATGCACTCTTCTCCTGGTGCTGTTTGCTTAATGGTGTGAGGTTCCCAATTCTCTGCCTGCTTCCATTTTCTTTTATCTCTTGCAGGATGAAAGGATTAAGAGTGTGGCAAGCCATACTTCAGGGAAACTCCCTTTACAGTGAAGCAAGGAGTGACTTTATAAAGGGATTTACAGTCTCACCCTAATCCTTTTACATACAGCATAGAAAAATCACAAAATGGAAGACACTCAGAAGATACTGGGAATTGTGGCTCAGCCATGTGGCTACACTTATTTTGGGGAGGGACATAATTCAATTCATGACAGCAACTACCAGACTACACGTCCTTTCTTCTCATCATTCTTGAATTTTGGCACTTGACAGTGGTAGTTTTACATTTTCATTAGGCTTGGGAAAGAGGGAATTCTGGAATGCTTCTTAATTTTTTCCACCTTAAGCAGAGATCAGCGTGTTTAATGAACCATGAGGACATAAAGCCTACATGTATATCATTGTCTCGTTCTGAAAAATAGACACCAAATGCGGCTATTTTGTCCTCAAAATGGGTTTTTAGAAAGAAATCTGCTTCGTTAAGTTTGAAGAAGAGAAAGCGATTCCCTTCTCTCAGGGTTTAATGGCCATGTACTTGCTATGAATATATCAAGGTGTGGTCCCTTCCATCAGAACTGTGCTAACAGTTGCCTGCTCTTCTCTGCACCATCCTATGCACCTCCAGACAGTGAGTCAATTATATTCTGCTTAGCAGAAATCATTTCCAACGGAACACATCACTCGACAATGACCGAGGTTTATCAACGACTTTGAAGTTTGGATAGAGAAGTGGTCTGGTTTAAGGTCTTTAAGTCTCTCATTAAAGCAATTGAGTGAACGGCAGTGTAAAAGTTGTTGTCTTTAGCACTACCCCTGTTTTAGTAATCATCACATTTTAAATAGTTGTATCTGACTCCAGATAAAAAATTTAAGACTCTGAAGAAATCTACCATACTTGTTTGTGTCTAGTACGATAGACTGTTTCTGATATTTAAATTTGTACTTCTTACCTGATAATCAAAAATTACCATTAAATGTCATAAGATGTTCAAATAGTTTTGATAAAGGTAGTCTAAGGGCATACACAGCACCAGCCCTGACCCACTCCATGTATATGTTGGTAAGTGTTTAATAGGCCACTTCCCTGTTCCCCTAAACAAAATAAAACTGGAAAAAGAGAGCAATGGATGCCACTAAGTCAGTTCCAACTTACAGAGACCCTATGGAACAGAGTAGAACTGCCCCATAGGGTTTCCAAGGAACAACTGATGGATTTGAACTCCCAGCCTTTTGGTTAGCAGTCATGCTCTTAACCATGATACCACCAAGGCTCTGCAATCAATAGCTACAGTAGGCATATTACATTAAGATCCCTTATAATAATTTTATATAACCATTGTGAATGAAGTATACTTGCTCAACAGCCCTGGAACTGCATTTGTGACGACCAACAAACCTTCAGAAAAAGCCTGAAGAATGGGGCTAAACTCTACCATCATCCTCATTACAAGTCTACCTTGAGTGATATTCGGACCACTTCTCTCAATCTCCCAGTGGATGAGGGAGGGGTGATGCAAGGATTTTATAGCAGGATGTAACATTTAATTCCACGTGTGTTGCCATATTCTAGTGAAGTAAGTTAATCTTAATAAATGATCTTAGTGACAATATCACCTACTCCTCGTTTTATTGTCGCGCTCTCCCTTTTTCTCTTTTTTTTAATTGTGGTATGATTTTCCTTTCTTCTTCCCTGTGGGATTCCTCTTATTATTGTTCCACTTATTATTACCTTCTGTTCCCCTGTCATTACCATCTGTTTCTCTTCCAGTTTGCCATTTTACTGTTTTATTAGTACTTTCTCTCTTGAACCTTAGGTAAAACTTCCATCGTCATTTACATGCTGATGACTTTTGAACTTACATCTACCACCCAGAACTTACTCTTGAGCCCAGATCCACTTATCCAATTGTAGGTTGGCCATCCAATGCCTATTTCCCACAAGGACCCCAGAGCCAACCAGTCCAAAACTCATCAAAGACCATTCAAACTCTTCATGACTTTCCTCCTCAATGCATGGCACTGCCATCCTGAGGCAAAGCCCACTTTTCTTCACCACCAGCATTCCTCACCCTACTCCCATTCCCACCCAACAGCTGATCACCAAGTTCCTGCATTGCCTGTCTCTGTTTGTACCCCTATGGCACTAGCCTTGGTATAGGCCATTTCTTTTTGCTTGGAATCCCTACAAGAGTGCCACCTGGTCTCCAAGTCATCAGGCCCCACGCCTCAACCCCACCATCACATACCCATCACAGCTGTTTCTGAAAAGCACATATCTATGCATAACATGCAACCAGAATGCTCCTTAGAAATAAAATGGTGAGACTTCAATTCATTTGGATACCACATCAGGAAAGATTAATAGTTAAAAAAAGGGGGCAGGCTGGTAAAGTAGGTCAGCAAAAATGAGGGAAGCCATTCCTAGAATGGATGGACACAAGAGCCACGATAATGGACTCAAACATAGTAATGTTCTGAAGACAGCACAGGATCAAGCCATGTTTTGTTCTGTCATACATAAAGTCCCGGGAGTTGTAACTCACTGGACTGCAATTAAAAATAGCAAAATACCTAACATCTTGCTTGAAGCCGGAAAGCCTTACAATGCTTTCACACAATGTGTGAATTTGCTGTTGTTAACAAATTTCCACAGACATGAAGCCTTAAAATAATACAAACAGTTTAGTTTCTAGTCCTGGTGTTCAGAATTTCCACATGGCTCTCCTTGGACTATTTCTTGGCAGGCAAGTCTGTGGTAGAGTCTCAGGTATTCCAACCTTCTCCAGGTTTCCTTGGCTCATGCCCCTCTCTTCCAGCCAAGTCAGAGGGGCAGGTCAAGTCCTTCTCACATTGCATCCCTAGGACCCTGACTTTCCTGCCACACTCTGCCATCTTTTAGGGAGCTTCCTGATCACACTGGGCTCACTTGAATAATCTAGAGTCACCTTTCTTTATCGTGGTCAGCCAACCGGCTCCCTTAATTCCCCGTGTCCTATAACCTATCCTGTGTTGTTGTTAGGTGTCGTCAAGTCGTTCTGAGTCATAACAACTTTATATACAACAGAACGAAACACTACCCAGTCCTACACCATCCTCAAAATTGTTGCTATGTTTGAATCTCTTGTAGCCATGACGTCAGTCTATCTCAGTGGGGGTACGATGCCCTTCTTCAAAGATTGGTTTCTCCTGATAACACCTCCATCTAACAGCACAAAACAATAAATAAAGTTTTACCTTAAACCCACCTAGAACCAGTACCACAGAGTCGATTCTGACTCATAGTGACCCTGTAGGACAGAGTAGAACTTCTCCATAGAATTTCCAAGGAATGCCTTGCAGATCTGAGCTACTGAACTTTTGGTTGGCAGACATAGTATTTAACCACTATGTCACCAGAGTTTCCAAAGTTTTACCTAGGGATCAAAAATAAATAAAATAAAATAAAATAAACAGGCACTAATAAAGCATCAAAGTAGCATAGTCACTGATTCCTAGGATCAGGACATGGACCATCAGGACCTGGAGCTGAACTTTGTCTACCACAGCTTACTACAGCTTTTAAGGTAAAATAAACCCTTAGACCTGACTGCCTCTACCTTTCTGACTCCTCTTCACCCAAGCCAACCCCTACGCATGACCTGCAGTTGGCAATTCCCAGTAATCATTTCTATGACTCCAAAGCTTTTCAAATATAGCCCCTCTCCAAGGCATTCGAGCAGATACTATTCTTCTACAGGATACAGAAGGTTTCAGGTTAGATAGCACTTTATCTGAGACAGTAAGTCTTGCCAGAACTCAGAACAGCACTGGTAGCAAGCATGTCCACAGTACCTGGTGTTTCCAGCTCTCACGCTGCAGTGTCTGCAGCCAGTGGGCCTTGAGACCTCAGGATGTCCCAGGGTGCTGAGCTCCACTATGCATCTTGTATCCGAACCTCCTCATGGCTATCCAGGGGTGGATTAACCAGTAAGGTAGCGCAGGCTTACTTATGTTTATTTACAAACCTGTAGTATACACTTGCACGTGGGTTTCACCCACAGGTGAAACTGTGCACTACAGGTTAGTAAGTAAGCACAAATAAGACCAGGTGTACCTAGCTTGTTTGGTAATCCACCCCTGTGGTGAGCTAGAGTATTCACATCTCCTCAAGGACAACTGGAAACCCTGGTGACATAGTCGTTAAATGCTACATCTGCTAATCAAAAAGTCAGCAGTTGAAATCCGCCAAGCACTCTTTGGAAACGCTATAGGACAGCTCTACTCTGTCCTACAGGGTCACTATGAGTCAGAATGAACTCAACGGCAATGGCTGGCAAGTAAAACTGGGACTGCTAGAGGTTTGAAATAAAGGCAGGGCAGAGTGGATGGTCCTTTTTCTCTTCTCCTGAGACAGATGCTTGGTGCTCACATGGGAAACATTTAGGAGACAAACCCAAGTTTCTCTGAGAGAAGCAAATGTACTTAAACCTCTTCAAAACTGAGTTCCTCAAAGGAAGCAGGAGGAGTGCTTGTCCAGACAAATGACAAGCATGGGGACAGGAAATCCCCGAGTCACACCCACAGAGCCCAGGGGAGGCAGAGTAACTGGTATGTGGACTGGAGGGTGGACAGAGAGCTGGGGTGAAGACTCAGCAGGCAGAATGAGCTCAGCCTAGGGCTCCCAAAGGCAGGGAGTCTGGGAGAGAGCTGTCCCAGTTCCTCCACACTGGCTTAGAAGGACAGCAGGACAGCTGCCAGGTAAGCCAGCCAGATTAGCAGGCATTGACCTTCCAGGTGAGGGTCTTTCCAGATATCCTTCAACAAGTAACCAATTAAACTAATCATGGGGGATCCTACTTTGGACCATCACTCAAGGATAGAAAGGAATGACTTATGTATACAGCAATGCTGATGGTCTAAAGGAAATTATGCTAAAGGAAAAAAGACAATTACAAAAGGTTCCATACTTCATGATTGATTTATTTAACACACTGAAATGACTTACAGAGGTGAAGAACTGACTACTAGTTGTCAGTCTGTGGTTAGTGGCAGGCAGAAGGAAGGCTGGAGGGATGGAGGTGGATGTAGCTATAAAAGGCAATGGGAGGGAGCTTAGTGGTGATAGAAAGTTCTGTATCTTGACTGTTGTGGACACAAGAGTATCCACACATGATACAGTCACACAAACTAAATATCATACACATATGTGCATGCACAAACACATGTGTGCACACATGTAAATCCAAGGAAATCAGATTATGGTCAAGGATGGTACCAGTGCCAACTTCCCAGCAGTGCTACTGTCCTACTGTTTACAGG
>CM053152.1:90748950-90788950 GCA_028571685.1 Heterohyrax brucei | reverse complement strand
CTTTCTTCTCTCCCTCATTCCATTTTTCTCTATTTTGTTCTCCCCTAGGCCCCCAAAAGCTGACTTTTAAAAAATAATTTATATGTACAGTAAGCTTATAGACATTTCTTCATGCCTGGGCTCTAAATCCACTTATTTTCAATATAACTGGTCATTAATTTATGCTTCTACAACCAAGAGCCCCTCTAGCGAGTGCTCTCCAGGGACAGCCAGCAGTGCCTTCTACTGGAAAGTTCTTAGAGATAGTCTTCAGGCCTCTAGCCCCTACGTGGTGTTTTAAATTTTGCCTTATTTCTCAGAAAACTGGAAATCTTACTGTTAGCAAATCTTCTCTAAAAGCAGTGATATCTAATATTACTTAACTAAAAAAAATTTAAAAACTCATTGCTGATTACAGCTCATAGTGTCCTATAGGACAGAGCAGCACTGCGCCACTGCATTTCCAAGGAGCAGCTCGTGAGTTTAAACAGCTGATCTTTCGGTAAAGCAACAGAGCCTTAACCACTGCATCACCAAAGCAACAATAGCAAAAGCCAAACTCACTAACATCAAGTCAACTCTGATTTATAGCAACCTTATAAGTCAAAGTAGAACTGTCCCATCAAGTTTCCAAGGAACACCTGGCAGATTTGAACTGCAGACCTTCTGGTTAGCAGCCGTAGCACTTAACTACTACATCACCAGGATTTCCATGAACCACCAGGGCCCCAATCTCACCAAACAGGAATGTTAAAGCTATACTTCCTGTCTGGGAGATGATTCTGTCTTAGAGCAAGGAGGACACTTTAGAAAGTACAGAAATCTCTCTTCTCAAAGTACCTATTCTAATTCTTTAAAAATGAAAAAGAGAGAGAGAGAAAAAAAAAAACCCAAAAACTTCTGTCTAGTTGATTCCTACTCATAGTGACCCTATAGACAGAGAAGAACTGCCCAATAAAGTTTCCGAAGAGTACCTGGTGGATTTGTACTGCTGGTCTTCGGGTTAGCAGATATAGCACTTAATCACTCTGCCGCCAGGTTTTCCATCCCTTTCTTAGGAGCTGCTTCAATCAAATTCAATAATTTTAACATGAAAGAGTTATGGTGGGGAAGCAACGTACCTTTTAAATTGTTACCCTAAATTAGCCTAAATTCAACTCACTCTTCATCATACAGCACACGGAGTACTCACCAAGAGACACGCATGACGGTCTTTCAATCAAGCAGTGAGGAAGTTCCATGTATCACATTAGAAGGCTTGTCTTTAAAGATGAAATGTGTAATTCTTCTGACCAATTTGATTTTGGACAGTTAATATAGACTGTTCACAATTAGCAGCGTATACTAATTCAGGACACATTATTTTGTAACATCAGATTCTATTTGACAAATCTGCTCACCATGATACTCTTTCAACTGGTTTTGTATAATTTTTGTTTATTCTAGGACTGTATAAAAGATACAACCCATTTCTATTACGTATTTCTAAACAAATGATTTTAAAAACCCATTGCATTTGATTCTCAGCATGAACTGACACATGTCAGTAATTACTTTTCGCTCTTTCAAAAGTGGCTGAAATACAAACCAGAGTTGTAGGTGTATCGAAAGCAAGTTGGAAGATGAGATTATCAGACACCCTTACAGCCGCCTTTTGTCACCAGGAGATTTTATGACTTCCGGTAATAAATCATAAAAAAGTCCCCATTTCTGAGCATTGTATGATAAGGATGTTGGAAATCAAATCAATTTAGACGCCTGCTTGCAGGTCCCAATCTTTCTAACTGGAGACCAACATGTTGTCCTTGTCCAATCTCATCAATGTGAACCAGCTGAAAGTGTGTTATCTCATAAAAACCAGCACTGTCTTTCTGCAGGATTCTTTGATGACAGCACAGAAATATCCATGCTAACTACAATTATATTCAGATAAGAGAAAGCACTGGTACTTCCTGAGTGAATTCAGACCTTGTTGCTTCAGTTTCAAAATTAAATTCCATCCAATGGCAAAAAGCATGCAAACATGCCAAACAGTGAATAACAGTCAACAGCAGGCACTGAACATGGAAAACAGCATGACTTAGAGGAAGCTGCAGTGGCTTCCGAGCCAGGCCTGTGTTCAGATGCTCTGTCTCTGTCTCTCACTAGCTGTGTGACCTTGGACAAGCCATTTCATGTCCCTGGGCATCAGTGCCCTTCTCTGTCTGCATGTAGAATCAAAACTGTTGCAGGTAAGTCAATTTCAACTCATACCAGCTCTATCGGGCGGAGTAGAACTGTCCCACTGGATTTCCAAGGAATGGCTGGTGGATTTGAACTGCTGCCCTTTCAGTTAGCAGCCAAATGCTTACTCACTGCACTACCAGTGCCTCCATGGAGACAAAACTCTACTGAACAGAGCTGTGAACAACTAATGAGCATTTATAGCTACGACAAGGTATAAAATTAATAGTATTTTTGCTAACTGTTCCATCTCATGGCAACCCAGTGCCCAATGGAGCAAAATGCTGATCAGCCCTGAACCACCCCCGTAATCAATCGCCAGTTAAACCATTGTGATCCATAGGGTTGTCACTGTCTGATTTTCAGAGGTTGACCACCAGATCTTTCTTCTGAATCTGTCTTAGTCCGAAAGCTGTGCTGATAACCATTCAGAATCAATGAAACCCAAGCTTCCACTGACAGATGGGTGGTGGTTGTGCATGAAATGCACTGGCCAGGAATCAAACCCAGGTGTCCCACATAGAAGGTTGGAATTCTACCAGTGAACCACCACTGCCCCTAGAATAAGTAGCAGCTACTATACAAATCCAAAAGTCATAGCTGTAAATGTATCTTTATTCTCTAGAAAGCTGGAATTATTTCAAATGATTTCTTCAAATCTCATTTGGGGCTAAAGCTTCAACTGTAACTGCTGTGTATTTGATTCTGACTCGACAACCTTATAGGTCGGTGTAAAATGTCCCCAAGTTCCCAAGAAGCACCTAGAGGACTTGAACTGCCTACCTTTTGGTTAGCAGACATAGCACTTAACCACTATTCCACCAGGGTTTCCGAAGCCTCCACAGCACAGATGTAAATAATCCTATATGCAAGATCCTGAATTACACGCCTGAGGATAGGAAGGCCTTGTCTACTAGAACTATGGCTCTAAATCTCATCATTTAATTCTTACTAGTCCTGAACATCTACATGGGTCTTTCTTTTTTCTTTTTCTTTTTTTAATGTTTCTAAGAATAACCCAAAAAGAAACAAAAAAATAACAGTCAGTCGATGCACAGAAATGAAGATCTTGTAAACGTATTTCTAATTAGCTTTGCTGTAATCAGACTGTTTCATGAGGAAGAACCTGGATAGGAGACGGAGACATGGCTGTGTGGTTCCAGAGCATTACCCAACTGCTCACCTGGAGAAGAGCCGCCTGTGCTGAGAGGAATGAGACCCACCAGCAAAACTGCAGCTAATATTAGGGTAGCTGAGAAAAAAGACTGTCCTCCATGGCATTCTGCTCATGGTTTATAACTCACAGTAACTCAGAGTCATGCGGGACTCTGCAACTTTGTTGTTTTCTCTAATTAGTTAATGAATGCAGAGTTTTGATGGATGGCAGCCCGTAGAATTCATCAGCAATGAGTCGTGGTTCAGGGGATCACTCAAATGCTGACACCTTTCTTGTGGAGAGCTCCTTTTTAGAGTGCTTAATTGTAACATATTGCAGCTATTATTTTCAAGTAATAACTCATTATGGAATAGGATTTCTATACAAGCCCTAATAATTCTGTTATGTCTACCATGATTTTTCAACATTAGCTAATGAAGTGCCCCATCATTTATCAGTAAATAGCATCTAATGTTCCACAGTAAATCTTTGGACAGAGTTATTTGCGCCAGCTTTGTAGATCAGGGACAATTAATACCATCAAAACCCATGATTTGAAATCCTATTTCTTGGCCACTTATCCTAACTTTCCTTTGCAATGAAATTAGTTGACAAGTCAATTCAACAGTCTCATTTGTCATTTGCTTTATCACCCACTGGCTTTAGATGGCACACATATCTAAGAGGTATAGAATGTCACCAAAGAGCCAAGATATACGTATGTCTTGACATTTCCATGTAATTCCATAAAGTTTGTCTCCTTGTGTCCCTTCTGCAAAATCTGAAAACTTATACTTTGAGCAACATCCAGCAGCCCAATCAAAAGTGAGCTATGCTTTTTGTTCTGATTCACATCTAGCATTTCACTGTGCTCTCTGACAGAGCTGGTAGGCAAGTAGTCTCAAATAATTTCCTCTCTTGGTTGGAAAGCACTAAATCTAAAATCTATGCAATCTCATGCTCTTTGCAAAGTCTCCCTTGAGTCAGACAATGTAAACACAAATGCATATATATTCTAAGTCAGTTAAAAGCTATGGCTACTAACTGAAAGGATGGCAGTTTCAATTCACCAGCTGCTTCTTAGAACCCCAAGAGGTCAGTTCTAATCTGCCCTGTTGGGTCACTGTGAGGCAAGATCAACTTGACAGCAAAGGGTTTTGTTTTTGTTGTTGTTTTATACGTATATAGGTATCATCTCAAAGATTCCTGGTGGCACAATCCTTAATTGCCAGGCCACTAACTGAAAGGTCACTGGTTCTAACACACTCATCGGCTCCATGGGAGAATAACCTAGTGATCTGTTTCTGTGAAGATTACAGCTAAACGGATCTTACCAGACAGTCCTACTCTGTCACGCAGGGTGGCTCTGAAACAGAATCGACTCAACGGTAGGTAACAACAACAATGAAAAATCTCAAGTAGATCTGAAATTTCAATATATTCCTATGTATGTAGTTTTTCTAATTTGATTTGTCAATTAAGTCTTGGATATAAAATTAAAAAGTAGTACCTCCAGCATGCTCTAGGAAACCTTGGTGGTATAGTAGTTAAGTACTATGGCTGCTGACCAAAAGACTGTCAGTTCGAATCCAGCAGCTGTTCCTTGGAGACTCTATGGGACAGTTCTTCTTGTTCTATGGGATTCCTATAGGGTTGCTATGAGTTGGAACAGACTCCACGGAAACCATTTTGGTTCTTTCTTTCTCTTTCTCTCTTTCTCTCTCTCCTTTCCTCCCTGTCTCCCTCCCTCAGCCTCTTCCTTCCTTTGTTTTCTTTCTTTTTGGTTTAGCATAAACTCTAATCCACTCTTGGAAATCCTAGTGGTGTAGTGGTTAAGTGCTATGGCCACTAACCAAAAGATCAGTTATTTACCAGGTGCTCCTCGGAAACTCTATGGGGCAGTTCTACTTTGTCCTGTAGGTTGCTATGAGTCAGAATCGACACAACAGCTATGGGTTAATGCACCGTTATTGGTAAACAATCTCCTTGATATATTTAACCTCACTGCTAAAGGAACTCTGTTTCCATCTAAAAGTGCTCAGGACACATGGCCTCTGCAGTGCCTCTCGGAAGCCTTCTTAAGCACCGTGGTGTGCAACCACCTAAGGTCTCTCTACACTTTTCTCCTGGTGCCTGTATCCAATGAAAGAACTGTTCTCAGGAACCAGGTAGCCCCTGAGCACCCTGCACCTACCCCATTCACTGTTGACTTTGTCACTGTGACTGCCATAGTGCTGAGCAAACACTTGGATCTGGAGGGTCATAGGCTCAGTAGAAGTTCTGTCTGCTCATTCCCACCTCCAGTTGCCAGTCACTTCCCAGTTTGTTTTCTCAGGACCCTCCATATACGCTAATTGCAGCCACCCAGGCCAACTGGTACTTGGAGATGTTGCAAATAATAAATAGGAAAAGGTGAATTGCATATTAAATTCCTTGAGTAGAGCATAGATAACAATCCAATGCCCCGATATTTTATTTTCTTGTAACTTAGGTTTATGCAATCAAAATACGAGATAAAAAATATGTGAACTAGCTTTCATCTCTCATCACATGGTAGGAGTTTAGGAGGGTAGGTAAGCACTCTGCCTTGCATTTGCAAGGGCCTATTAGCCCCTCCAGATCCAAGTGTTTGCTCAGCGCTATGGCAGTCACAGTGACGAAGTCAACAGTGAATGGGGTGGGTGCAGGGTGCTCAGGGGCTACCTGGTTCCTGAGAACAGTTCTTTTATTGGATACAGGCACCAGAAGACAAGTGTAGAGAAACCTTAGGTGGTTACAAAGGCCAGGCAAAAGAAGTCTCTCTTGTGGAGAAAAGGACAAGTTCAGCCATGTGGAAGGGGAGTTTGAGAGCTTGAAGACAAGCACTGCTGCCATGTTCTGTCTAGGTGGTCCAGTGATAGAACTCGTACCTTCCGTGTTAGAGACCCAGGTTTGGTTCTCAGCCAAAGAACCTCATGTACAATGATGACCTGTCTGTCTGTGGAGGCCTGCAGGGTTTCTATGATGCTGCACAGGTTTCAGTGGAGCTTCTAGAATAAGAAGCCCTAGGAAGAAAGTTCTGGGGATCTACTTCCAAAACCCAGCCAGTGAAAATCATACAGATCATAATGGTCCAATTTCCACCCAAATCATGGGGATGGCTCGGGATTATTCTGTAGTGCTTGGAGTTGTCATGTGTCAGGGGCTGTTTTGACAGCAGTTAAAACCACAACAAGAAGCGTAATTATATTGTTCTTTCTTCTTCAGTTACTTTTTCTATTGAATAGCTTCACACAGCAGCTAGCAGTTAGGGAGTGTACCAAGGCCTCGTGTCTCCAGGAGCCAGGTACCAGCACCTCACCCACAATGAATTTTGGACTTATTCTGAAACCACCTGAAATAATCCTTCAGTAAACCTACCTTTACATGAACTTTCCTGATGCCCCAAACATGGTGGTTATGTAAATAACCAGAAAAAGCATCCTAGCAACTTTTCCTTAGCTGGAGTAAGTAAAATAAAAAGTGAGACCCCAGCCCGGCAATGATGATGGTCAACCATATTGCTCAGGAAGCCCAGCTTAGACTCCAGAAAAATGACAATAGCACAAGAACAGCTTTGTTCAACTTCTGCGCACCCTAACATGCCCTCAGATAATTATACCAGTCTCCCACAGTGCAATTTGTTTTCCTTGTTTTATTTTTCCTATGATTTATTTCCTTGTATTAATTTTTAATACTCATATACTCACCACCTCAAATCTCTCTGTGGAACAGTATATATCTGTTTCCTTTAAGGCATGTCTAAGAAAAGCAAAATATATATGAAAATAAATCACTCTGTCCCTATTTTTAATTTACTTTTTTATTTACACATTTCAGTTTTTATCATGCATATTCTTGTTAGCTGTTTTGAGTGCTTTTGTGGGAATAGGAAGAATGTAAAGTATTTGATTTCAACCACTTTTCCCCTTGTCACTATTTTCAACACCCCCTCCCCAACAGTAACAGGCAGGTAAAGTTGAGTTTCCTTGTGTGACAAACGCATTTAGACAAATATGGAATAGAAACAAGAATGTTCCACTTTAAGTGTCAATGGCATTAAATAGGCAAAATGAAAATTCATATCTGTCATTGAATATTGTGGCGTAGTGGTTAAGTGCTATGGCTGCTAACTAAAAGGTCAGCAGTTCAGATTTACCCGGTGCTCCTTGGAAACTCTATTCTACAGAGTTGCTATGGTTGGAATTGACTTAACAGCAATGGGTTTGCTTTTATTGGATATTGCAGATTACAAAGATTTTCTTGTTCTTAAGTTTCTTATGTACTGAAACGCATCCTTTTACAGGACAAAAGTTGCTGTTAGAAAAAAGAATGAATTAACCCGTACCTTAGGAGATTCAAAACTCTAAAGTACTTCCCTCAGAGTACATTGTGAGGGTGGAAGTGAAGTTCAGGAAGGGAGAAGAGGAACTACAGGCCAAGTTATGTAGCAAAAATGATAAAATGTCTTCTAACACCTGAAAGATTCATTCATGTTTTCTCAAATGAAACTATTTTAAACTTTGAGATGCTGCTTCACAGACTAAACGTTTTCAAGCAGAAAATTATCTGTGTTAAGAACTGCACCGCACTTCTTTCTATTTGGGACTTCCTCCAACATGACCTGCCCTCTGCCTCCCAGCCCAGCGCGGTCTAACAGAAGATTAATATTTCAGAACTCGTCATGAGCAGTTTTACTCGACTCTGTCACTGCCGAGTCTGACAAGCAATTCATCATGTTGCTAAGTGCCGGCATTAAATTATCCCTGCTGTTATGACAGCCGCATTATTCATCAGGATTACAACTTCAATACAGGCCGCATACAGCTGTTTTGTCTCCTTTCTGTCTTTTCAGAGATGTATTGATCTCTGCACTTTGTATCAAAGAAAGGAAACACCAAGGAAGAGAGGAAAGGAGGGATGGGGGAAGAGAAATAAGAGAGAAAGTTAGGAAGGGAGAAATGTCAGAGAGAGGGAGGGAGGGAGGGAGGGAGGGAGAGAAGGAAATCGTGATTCTTACCTTGGTGGCATAGTGGTTAAGTGCTACATCTGCTAATCGAAAGGTCAGCAGTTCAAGTCCACCAGGCACTCCTTGGAAATGCTATACAGCAATTCTACTCTGCCCTATAGAGCTGCTAAGAGGTAGAATCGACTCGACGGCAGTGGGTTTGATCATATATGAGGAAAATTTGGTTGCTTAGTGGTTAAATGCTATAGCTGCTAACTAAAATTTCGGCAGTTCAGATTCACCTGGCACTCAATGGAAACTCCATGTGAAAGTTCTACTTTGTCCTATAGGGTAGCTATGAGTTGACTCAGCAATGGGTTTGGTTTGGGTTTTATGATATATGAGGAGCCTTAGTGTCATGGGGATTAAGAACTTAGCCATTAACCAAAAGGTGGACAGTTCAATTCTACCAGCTGCTTCTTGGAAACCTTGCTTTAAAAAGCCTGGAGATTGAGTCTACCCAGAGTCCTCTCAGAAGAAAAGATTGGTGATCTGCTTCCAAAAAGTCAGCCAGCTCCACTCCAACACATGCAGTTGGCATGGGTCAGAGTCCACTCAACAGTTACTTTTCTTTTTGTTTATCATGCGTGATAATGACTGCTGTGTTGATATTCCTACATACTTGAGAACTCTTTTTTTTTTTTTTTTTTAACAGAATGAGCTCTCTTTGTTAGATCCTGCTTTTCACAGGAACCATAGAAAAATCAAGATGTAAATGTATTGGAATGGATATGGATAAAAACACTCACTAAGGAATTGCTCCACATGCATCTGTAAGAAAGTTTTCTACATTTATTACCCACCTCCATTCCTCCCCTGACAGTCAAGTGCCAACCAGAGGACTGTTTACTTGTATCATCTCTGTGACTAGAAAATCATGAACATTTATTTTACTCAAAAGAATTTTATTCAATTTTGTAGGGCTCTAGAGCAATTCAGACTTCATGGTGAATATTTTCCCCTAGCAACAGTATAAGTTGAGAACGCTAGGAGAAAATAAAGTTGTCAGCATTTGCTTCGATTTTTCAAGAGGATCAGAGGCCCCAATCATCCTTCTTCAGAAGTTAAATTGCATATGACTCAAGGGTCTTTTCTTTCTTTCCTCTTGTTTTTATCACATAAATGATGTCACTCCCAGGAAACTAAACCTAATATCTAGTCTGATTTCAATGGATATATGATACAATTTATAAAAGAAGAACAGGAATTCAATGTGGCACTGGCTTTTCTACCAGCCAGTACCAGATGGTCCATGTGCCACGTCACCAAAGCATTTAGGGGTGTTCCACATACTGGGACCATTGCCTCTTAGCTTAGCTCAGCAAAAAAAAAAAAAAAAAAAAAATCCAAGACCCACCCCAGAGTAAGCTAGTTAAAATTCTTTTATTGGCCTTCAAAGTACTCAAAACTAAATTCTTAACATCTGTGTCACTCAAAGTCTACATGTAGTTATTATTTACAAAGTTTAACATTTCATTTCCAGAATTGTTTGTCCTGTAAGTTAATATCCACCTTGTTAGAGAAATGACTCAGCCTCAGAATGGTGCACATTTTCTTTATTATTGCTATGTCCTCCACCTCCTCCAGTGTGAATTATTATGATTCTCTACCTGGTTGTTGTTGTTGTGGACAACTGATTCAATGCCTACTCACAGTAACTCTATGTGGCAAAATAGAACTGTGCCACATAGTTTCCCTGAGCTGTAATCTTTATGGAAATAGGTCACCAGGTCTTTCTCCTACATAGCCACTGTGTGGGTTTGGCTTACCAACGTTGTAGTTACTAGCTGAGTGCTTAATTATTGTGCCACCAATATTCCTCCTTTACCCAATTACTCTCCTCTTTCTCTTTCTTCATTAATCTGTCATCTACTGCCGGAGCAGAGAAGCAGGGCAGGATAAACAGAATACCTCTATGGGCACCACTCTGTTAAGAACACTTAATAGACACTGTTTCTGTAACAACATTCAGAAAAGTATACATGCGCAAACATACCACGATGGCCAATTTTATGTGTCAACTTGGCTAGGCTATGTAGCACTAATACGTGATTAAACAGTTACTCCTAATAAAAGTAAATTACCTTCCATAACTGGGTGGGCCTCATCTAATCAGTTGATAAACCTTAAGAGTGAAAAGGAGATTTCCCTAGAATATATTCTGCATCTAGAATCTAAATAGTCATTTTGACAGAATTCTCTCATTCTTCACTCTTCCCCTTGCCTGATCTACAGATCTGGGGAAGGAACACTGCAGGAAAACTCCAGTGTGTCTCCTGACCTACAAATTTTGGATATACCAGCCATGATTGTGTGAGCTAATTGCTCCAAATGTATACACATGTGTTTTACTCTTTCTGTTTTTCTAGAAAGCCATAAGTACGGCACACCTCTCAGGGATGGTTCTATGACACACTGAAAGGAAATGCCATTGGAAATTCCATTTCAAGTCAGTAGTTGAGCAACCTTGTTGATCAATGTCACTGAAAACCACACAGAAGTGCATGGATTATTTGACTGCAAGGAGTTTGATCAGCTATTTGGAAGGTGTATATTTGCTATCAGTACAGAGTTTCGTAGAATAGAGGGAAACAGATTTGATTCTGCCTTGAAGGTCTTCTCACCATCTCCCCCCCAACACACACAATTTTAGACTCTGGTTAAAGAGATTTAAATAGGTGCTTAATGTATCTCAATATGAAAAGGAGACACATTACTAGCCTGCTTGTAGCATCCACAATCTTGGTCAAAACTCCTCCTTCTATTTTCAGATAATGTTCTATGTCTTCACATGTCAATATCCACTAATATATTTGCTCTGAGTTGAATAAGTTGAATAATAACCCATTAACCTATCACTTTAGGTTCCCACAATATGACTATTGCCAAAACATTTTGGCTGTGCTTTTCTAATGCTAGAAACCCTGGTGATGTAGTGATTAAGTACTACAGCTGCTAAACAGAGCTAGCAGTTCAAATTCACCAGGTGGTCCCTGGAAACTCTCTGGTGCAGTTCTATTTTGTCTGTAGAGTCACAATGAGTCAGAACTGACTCGACAGCAGTGGGTTTGGTTTTTTTGTTTTTCTAGTGCTATGGACATTCTGACATTGGACCCACAAAGAACAAAGCATATGTGCAGGTCGTAAGAATATGAGCTCCACGGAAGGTAAGAAGTCGTCTCAGTGCTCATCATCACAGTTCTTACTAAACACAAAATGGCTTTACAACTGTTTTATGACTCTAAAACCTAGCTAAATCCATTTGAAATATTTCCCAATAAGCCTGTCTAGGTGAACTACTGCAGGATAGTGATGTCAGTCCTTCTTGAATGAACAGAAGGGAGATTTAGAATAGGTAGATTGTCAAGAATAGTTAGAATAACATAATGGAACAGGGTATGGAATAAGGTAAGGCTAGGACCACGTCTAATACTCAATTTGAAAAATCAAAATCTAGGAGTCAAGTTTTAATTCCTTCCTGCCCCATCACCTTTCAACTATACTGTCAACAAGTTTTATAGACTTTGCCATGAAACTGTATCTTAATCCTTCCTGCTTTGTTCTAGCTTTTCCACTGTAACTCCATCACCACCCCTCACTAATATCACCACCACCACAACTATCACTATCCTCACCACCATGTCTGTCACCACCACCGTAACCATCATCACCAGCAACATGATCACCACATCCCTCATCACTGTCATAACCATCACCTCGATCACATCATCACCATAATCACCACCACTTCCATCACCACCATAACAATCATCACCACCACATCTGTCACCACCATCACACCCCACCACCACCACCACTGTCATCATTACCATAAACATCACCATTGTCATCACCATTACCACCACCACCCATCATTACCATCACGGTCAACAATACCACCATAACCATCAATCACCGTCACCACCTCTGTCGGTACTACCGTAACCATCGCTACCATAATCCCTACCACTTCTATTACCAGAACGGTCAGCCCAATCAACGTTACCACCACCATGGTCACTATCACCACTATAATGATCCTGTCCACATCACCAGCTTCTCTAGCCCAGGTCACTGAACTAATCAGCTTGGTCTCCTAACTTCTCCTTTGCACCATAATACTCACTTCTATGGAAAAACAGCCAGGAGGTTTCAGAGAAGAATCCCTCAGTTCATTTTATTCCATGACTTAACACATTCCAGTGGCCCCCAATACCATAAAAACCATACCCATTGCCATTGAGTCAATTCTGACTCACAGTGATACTATCAGACAGAGTAAAACTGCCCCATAGAGTTCCCATGGATCATCTGATAGATTTGAACTGCGTATCTTTTGGTTAGCCGCTATTTAACCCACTATGTCACCAGGGTTTCCAATGGCCCTTAGTCTTGCAGAATTAAAATCCTAACTCCTATTTGTGAGGCAGTGAGAACCCTGGCCAAAAGAGGATGCAACAGATCCATGTCTGCACCTGTACCTTTGGTTCAGGGGAGAAATACCACCAATCTCTAGCTAGAATGCAACTGGAGAAAGGCAAGACCCATTTGAGATACCTTGGTGACCTCCTCAATAACAATCCCCACAGACAGGAATGATGATGCTAGCTAGCTAGTTTAGATGATTTTTACAATTATTTCCTGACAATTTTGATGGAAATTTCTGTATTGACCCCACATTCTTTGGCTCCATTGTGGAACAACAATATCTCCAACAATTAGCATTAAGCATTCTTAGTATTGCAGAAGTTGATTTATGAGACCACTGTCTTTACCATGAACTTGAAGAAAGGGAGACCACAGAAAAAAACAAAAGGTATTCTCCAGAGCAGATGCCATATGTAGGTAAGAAATGAAGAAACTCCGGAGGGCACGGTGGGCTAGAAGCTGAGGTGGAAGCACAGCTGTGGACGGAGTAATGGGATCCCCAACAAAACAGGGGCAAGAGAACGCTGAAGTGGGGAAAATGGCCAGCCAGGGACACAGCTATGTGGCCTAAAGTTTTCAAGAGGTGTGAAACTGGTTGAAGAAGAACTAGGAATTGTAGGTAACTATTAAAGAAATGCTAAGCAGACACTAAAAAAAATAAAATAAAATACTGCTGTTGAGTCAATTCCAATGCAGAGTGACCCTGTAGAGCAGAGTAAAACTGCTCTGTAAAGTTTCCAAGGAGCTCCTGAAGGAATCAAACTGCCAACAGAAGAAAAGTAAATTCAGCAGAGACTTAACTGAAACTTGATGACAAAGAACATTGAAAAAGAGAGAAGACAAATTGGAAATGAGGACAGAAAGAGGCTGTAGGTCTTATCAAATAGAAGTACCCAGCACAAATAATTAATTCATGACATACTGTATGAGAAATAAAGGTTAATAATCATGAACACTGTGGAGTCGAGGTATGCAGTCAAGAGCTAAACTCACATAAAAACATATACTTAATGTTGTGAAAGAAATTTAGCTGGAAATCAAAACAAAGAAATCATTTAAACGAGACAGAAGCTTATTTCTTTTTTTGTTCAATTGCAAAGGTAAGAAGCCTTTCCAAAAATGTAAAAAGATTGTTAAATAATTGTTAGTGACCGAAAAAGAACGATACAGGGAACATCACAAGAAGATGCAAGAAATACACAGAGTCACTGTTCCAAAAAGAATTGGTCAACATTTAACCATTTTTGGAAGTAGCATATAATCAAGAACCAATAATATCAAAGGGAGAAGTCCAACCTGCACTGCAGGCATTGAAGAAAAACAAGACTCCAGGAACTCACACAATACTGATTGAGAAGTTTCAACAAATGGTTACAATGATAAATTACTCCCTTATCCTTTATCAAAAAGTTGGAAAGATCTGACCAACTGCCTGGAATAGATCCATACTTGGGTCCATTCTAAAGAAAGAAGGTCAATAGAACACAGAAATTACTGAAAAACATCACTGATATCACATGCAAGTAGAACTTTGCTGAAGATAACTCAAAAATGATTGCAATAGGGAACTGCCAGAAATTCAAGCCATATTCAGAAGATGTGTAGCAAAGGATATTATTGCTGATGTGAGGTGGGATTTGTCAGAAAGCAGAGAACATCAGAAAGATGCTTACTTGTGTATTATTGACTCTGCAAAGGCATTCCACTGCATGGATTGTAACAAATTGTGAATAATATTATGGGAACAGGAATTCTAGAATGCTTAATTGTGTTCATGATGAACCTGTACATAGACCAAAGGGCAATCATTCGAACAGAAAAAGGAGGTATTCCATGACATAATTTTTTAATGTATATATACATGTGCGTCAGGGTTGCATCTTTTCACCACATTTTTGCAATCTGTATGCTGAGAAAATAATTTGAGAATAATTCTGTGAAGAAGAATGAAGTATCAGGATTGAAGGAAGACATCAGCAATCTGAAATAAGTAGACAGCACAACTGTGCTTGCTGCAGTGGAAGAAAACTTGAAGTGCATACGGATGAAGATAAAAGACTAAAACCTTCAGTTTGGAATGTACCTCAACATAAAGAAACAAAAATCTTCACAAGTGGACCAATAAGCAACATCATGATAAATTGGAGACAGTATAAAATTTTCAAGGATTTCATCTTACTTGGATTCCCAATTAATGCCCAGGAAAGCAGCAGTCAAGAAATCAAATGACATATTATTGTATTGGGCAAATCTGCAGCAAAAGACCTCTTGAAAGCATTAAAAAGATGCTACTTTGTTGACTCAAGTGCACCTAATCCAAGCCATATTTTCAATCACTTTGTATGCATGTAAAATCTGGAAAACGAACACGGAAGACTGAGGAGGTTACTGCGTGAGTAAGTGTTGCCCTCAGACATACAAACTACCAAAACTGATACAGAAGGAAACTGAAATCTGAACAAACCCACAACAAGTGAATGGGTTAAGTTAGTAAAAGCAAAAAAACGAAGAAAGAAAATCTCTAACAAACAGAACAAACATTTAAATGTTTGAACCAAACATTTAAATACGAACACTGGAACTATAAAAACTTTTGTTAGGAAATGTAAAGGTAAATCTGTGTGACCCTGTAATTAGAAATGGTTCTTATACATGAAACGTAAACTTCTGTGCTTCACAAAGTGCTCTATCTAGAAAAGTGAAAAGACAACCCATTGTGTGGGAGAAAGTAAGTGCAAATCTTATAGCTGATAAAAGACTTGGACCCCAAATATGCAAAGAGCGCTTACAAGTCCAGAACAATGACAGAAGACAAGTAACTCAATTTATAAAAGGGGCAAAGGACTCTAACAGACATTTTTTCAAAGAAGAAATATAAATGCGCAGTAAGTACATGTATCATGTATTGAACTGTGCTCCCCCTCCCCACCAAAATGTGTGTAGCCCTTTGGCTGGGCCTTCATTCCCAATATTTTGTGATTGCCCTCCATTTTGCGATTTTTCCATGCTGTATGTTAAAGAAATTAGGGTGGGATTGTAAATCCCTTCCTAAGGTTGCCTCCGTTCTCCATTGTAAGGGGAGTGCCGTTTGCTCCACCTTTTATCCCACAAGAGATAAAAGAAAAGGGAAGGGAGCAGAGAGCAGGGAACCTCACACCATCAAGACAGCAGCACTGGGAGAAGAGTGTATCCTTCAGACCTGAAGTTCCTGCACCAAGATGCTCTCTGACCAAGGACTGACACAACATGAATCTAGAGAGAGAAAGCCTTCCCCTGTAGCAGACATCCTGAAATTGGACTTGTAGTGTACTGGACTGTGTAAGAATAAACTTTTCTTGTTAAAGCCATGCTGTTAGAGCAGTTAAAGTGACAATTAGCTGCCACTTTACAGTTACTATAGTGACCACAATAATGATTTTAAAGATCAGAAAATAAGGAACGATGGCAAAAGAAGTGGAGAAATTGCAGTCCTTATACATCATTGGAGGGAATGTAAAATGGTGTAGCCTCTATAGAAAATTCCTTAATATTTCTTCATAATGTTGAACACAGATATTCCATAGGTATATACCAAAAAGAATTGAAAACATATGTTCACACAAAAACTTGTACACAAATGTCCACACAAACACTATTCACAATAGGCAAAAAAGTGGAAGCGAGCCAAATGTCTGTCGACTGATGCATAGATAAACAAAATGTGTTTTATCCACAGAATGGATATCATTCGGTCCTTACAAAGGAAGTATGCTACATTCTACAACATGAATGAACCATGAAAACATTATCCCCTGTGAAAGAAGCCAGATTCAAAATTCACATATTGTTTGACTGCATTTCTATGAAATGTCCAGAATACACAAGTAATTACAGACATAAAGTAGGTTAGCAGTTGCCATGAGCTGGGGGAAGGGGACTGGGGTGGGAGGGAAGTGAGAGAATAAAAAATGACCACTAATGGCTACAAGGTTTCTTTCCAGAATGACAAAAATCTTATGCAACTAAGCAGTAGTGACAGTTGTTTAACCTTGTGAACATACTAGAATGCAATGAATTATTCACTTTAAATGGGCGAATTTTATATTAGAGAAATTATACTCAGTTAAAAAAAGGAGGCAAGAGAAACAGAACCACTGATGACACAATTATTGGAGCTATAAAATTAATATATTGGAGTCCCAGTGTCATAGTGGTTAAGTGCTATGTCTGCTAACCAAAATGTCAGCAGTTCAAATCTGCCAGGCACTCCTTGGAAAATCTATGGGGCAGTTCTACTCTGTCCTAGAAAGTCACTATGAGTCAGAATTGTCTCAAGAGGAGTCTGGTTTTGGTTTAATAAACTTATTAAAGAAAAAATGTGAAAACATAATTTCATCAGAGAAACAAACTCAACCAAATTTTGTAGTTAAAAAAAAAAAGTACTGAAAGAAGTAATTCTATATATGGTTAGAGAGAAGACTGGCACAGCAAAAGAAAAGTGTTCAAGTTCAATGTAGGTAAGAAATGTGGCCAGAAAAAGGACAGAAAACACAGACAGAAATAGTAAAAATCTTACAGAACAGCGAAAAAAAATTTAATAAACATGCCACTGAAATTCTATAAATAGAAGAGTGAGGTAGAAGCAATATTTGAAGAGATATAGGCTGATAATTTCACAATTTCATCCATGTAACTAAAGACATCAAAATACAGATTCAAGAAATACTTTGAATCTCAAACAGAATAAACCAAAAGGAAACTACATAGGCTTAGCATAATAAATTGCTTTGGGGTATATTTATGTAATAGAAAACTAAACCTCACTGAAGTGGAACCAGCTAATGTGTCATGGAACACAAATAAATCACAAACAGAATATTAGAAGAACCCAGACACAAAAGAGAGTGCATACTACATGATTGTCCCACAAGTTCCCAAGTAGGCAAAACTAATGCACAATGACTGAGGTTAGAAGTACAGTTATTCTAGAGGGAATGATAATAGGGAGGTGTTCCAAAGTAGGTGTCTAGGGCTCTATTAATGTTTTTAGAAACTCTGGTGGCATGGAGGAAACTGGTGGTGTAATGGTTAAGTGCTGTAGTTACTAACCAGAAGTTGGGCAGTTCAAATATGCCAGACGCTCCACGGAAACTCTACGGGGCAGTGCTACTCGTCTATGAAATCACTATCAGTTGGAATTGACTTAACAGCATTGAGGTTGGTTTTGTTTTTTTTGGTGGCATGGTGCTTAAGATTTACAGCTGCTAACCAAAAGGTAGGCAGTTTGAATCTACCAGGCACTCCTAGGAAACACTATGGGACATTTTTGCTTTGCCCCATAGGGTCATTACGAGTTGGGATTGACTCGATGACCATGGATTTGGTTTTTAGTAACATTTTGTACTAAACGGGGAGATAGTTAAACAGATACTCACTATAGATAATTTATCAACACTCGGTCTGTGCATTTACTCTGAGTATATTTCAGTGAACACTGACCACTTCAAATGACCAAAAGTAAACATGTATCTATCATAAAACAATAAACACGTGTAGAGAAATTGTAATTCTTTGATGGTGGATTTGACATTAAAATTGATTTTGTCTGAGATTAGAATTGCCACCCCTGCTCTTCTTTGTTCATTGTTAGCTTGATACATATTCTTCCATCCTTTAATTTTCAGTTTGTTCCTGTCTTTAGGTCTCAAGTGAGTTTCTTGTAGACAACATGTAGATGGGTTGTGTCTTTTGATCCAAGATGACACTCGGTGTCTCTTTATTGGAGCATTCAGTCCATTCACATTCAATGTAATTATTGATAGGTATGTGTTCAGTGCTGCCATTGTGATATGTTTATTTTTATGTTGATGTTTTCTCTGTTGTTCTTATTAGTCTGTTTTGGGACACTCTTTTTTGTGAGTTGATTTTTCACCTTTTTCAGAGCTGGTTTTATATTTGTTGAGACTCGTGTGTTAGATTTCTTGAAATGGTATGATACATCTTTGTTGTGCTTTACAGCTGCCCCTATGAACTCCCTTAATAAACTATTTATAAACCCAATTTTAATTACTACCAGTCTTGTCATCTTCCTCTCCATCTGGAAGGACTATAATGACTGTAGTACATCCCTCTTTTTACTATGATGACACCATAGTTTTCATGATGATCACTGGATTGCTTCTTTCCATATCAAAGCTGTGATTTACTTTGGAGCCTTCCCTAAATGAGTAGAGTATTGAGTAGTGTGTTGTTCTAAAATATAAAGTTAGTGGTTTTTGTTCTTCTAAGCCAAAGCCAAGAACTTCTTTCAGTATTTCTTGTAGTTTGGGTTTGGTTTTTACAAAGTCTCTGAGTTTCTGTTTATCTGGGAATGTCTTAATTTCACTTTCGTATTTGAAAGACAGTTTTGCAGGATATATAATTCTTGGTTGGAAGTTCTTCTCCTTCAATACTTTGAATGTGTCATACCACTGTCTCCGTGCCAGCATGGTTTCTACTGAGAAATCTGATGAGAGCCTACAGGGTTTCCCTCTGAATGTTAGCTTTGCCTTGAGTCTTGCTGCCTTTAAGAGTTGCTGCTTGTGTTTCATTTTGTTAAGCTTGATTATAATATGTCTTGGAGTCTTTCTTTTCAGATCTATATTGGGTGGCGTACGATATGCATCTGAGATGTCTATATTCTCTTCCTTCATGATTTCTGGGAAGTTTTCTTTCAGCAGCTCAGCAACAATACTCTCTGTGTTCTCAGATGTCTCACCCTGTTCAGGGACTCCAATTAATCGAAGGTTGTTCCTCTCAATGGAGTCCCACATGCTTCTTAATGTTTCTTCATTTTTCTTGTTTCCTTTTTCTGATTTCTGCTCATAGATGCTGGCCTCAGTAGCTCTGTCTTCCAAGTCAGAAATTCTTTTTTCCATTTGTTCCATTCTGTTTTCTTGGCTTTGCATGAAAGTTTCTATGTCTTTGATTTTGTTCTTGATCTGTTGGATTTCAGAGTACTGGTGTTCCATCAGATCGAACAACTTGTTTAATTTTTCACTTTGTTCTGCTGCATTTTGTATAAGGTCTAGAAGGGCTCTGTATATAATCAATTTGTGTTCACTTCCTGATGCTTTCATAAAAGTTTCTTCATCTGGAAAACTCCTTGGTTGCTTTGTTTGGGAGTCTTCTGAAGCCATGAGTGATTGCTTGTATGCCACAATTGTCTGTTGCTTTTTGGGTCCCATGTGAGTATATAGAGGCTGGAAGAGGTACTGTGAGGATGGATTGCAAATGTTTCTCTAGGCTGTCTTCAAATGTAAAGCAAAAGGTACCTGACCAGTTCACAAGTCAGTTAGGTTTTCAGGTGTAGAAGTCCCTCTTCTCATCTGACAAAGTAAGCGCCACTATATCCAACCCCAGATGATAACAAACTAGTTCAGAATACAGCAATGCTACTACCCTGTTGGCCTCTGCTGACAGGGCCTAGCCTTATCCAACACTGCGTCGAGTCCTGGTTTTGTGATAGGAAAGCGCTCTCCTGTGGGCAGGTTCTGGCTCACAAGCTAAGAATTAGGTCCAGCTATGGCCACCGTATCCAAGATGGCATCCTACACACAGGCAGCTGACAGAGGGGCCAAAGGTGCGGAGAGGTAGTGATTCCTCTGATTCTGTTGCAGGGCCCCCAGTGCAGGCAGCACCATGCAAAATCACTACTTTTCTGACAGAGAAGCGCTGTCCCGTTTGCAGGCGCTGGCTCCCAGGCTAAGAACGAGGTCCCGCTAAAATCTCGGTACCAACATGGCGTCCTGCATACTGACTGCAAAGCTCCGCGCAAACCCCGCTGAGGCAGCTACTAAACGAAAGGCTCAAAATGGCTAGATTAACAGAGTCCCGAGCCTGGCTCTCAGAATATGGGAATTTTGCCTGCCTATCCCCTCAGCAGCATGTCCAAGTCCAGCAGCTAGGCAAGGCCCAGCTCTGCCCACCAGCCGAGACCAAGGAAAAAAAAAAGTCAAACTGGTGCGTTTACCTTCCGTCCGTGAGAGCCGGGGCTAGCCAGGAGCGGGAGTCAGCGTAAGAGAGGAGGTTTTTCGCTGAGTGGTATGAAGTCCCAATTAACAGCTCTGTGCCGTGTCCTGAGGCTGTTTGGTGATCAGAAGGCTCTGTTTGATTGTCAATTCAGGTCTTGGTTTCCAGAGGGATATAAGGAGACGTGGGCTTAGTCCGCCATCTTGACTCCGCCCCCGAGAAATTGCAATTCTTACACATTGCTGGTGGGAATCTAAGACGGGGTAATCTATGGAAAACTCTGTAGGGAACTATCAGCATAAAGTAACAACATTCATTTTGCTAATCTTGAAAAGAAAAGAAACACCTAAAGAACTTCTTTTTCATGATTCCTTTGTTATCACAGATTACCATGTGAAACAAAACAGGAAAAGTACAAAGCTAAGGTGGTCGATGATTTGTGTTTTTTGTTTGAATTCAGTGAGCTGAACACAATTAGTTTGAATATGAAGACTACGGGGGAAAGAAAGAATTTTTTTTTAATATATTGAAAAAATACATATCTAGCCTCCAAAATGCTTAAGTTCCATAATGATATTTTACAATAGAAGAGAAAGGGGAGGCATTCATTTCTTTAATGCAAATATGTCCATTAATTTCAATACTCATAATACATTAAAATTTTTTTAAGCCTTGGCATTATGTTTTGTCAGCAGCTGTAAGGCATACTCCGCAATCACCCTGAGCCTTCAGCCTGTCCCATGCCTCATCAAGCACAACCTCACAATTCCTGTAGTTGGGTAAGGGACATGAGTGACACCGAGAGGGTATTCTGAAAGACGGCATGTTGGACTGGTTCAGCCCCCATTTTCAAACATTTTTACAATGTTTGAAATCCTAGGCAGTAACTCCTCATTAAACCATCAGTTGATTTAATTTCACCACTTGTAAGGCTGTACTGCATGCAAAGCGTATCAGTGTTCTGGCTCATGCTACAAAAAATGATAAAACACCCCATTGTGCTCACCCCTCACTCAGTCACTGGTTTCCTGACAGGCTTCCTTACTCCAGTATATTTTAGAGAGCTGGACTATTGCTTGTAAAATTTGAGTTGTAGCTCAACAAAGCAAAGTCTAAATTTAACATTTGCTCTAAAGTTCTTTGAGAACTTTTAGATCAGAAAAGGAAAAATTGAATAACAATGTATCATACAGGCACCCTGTGTTCTCTATTTTCTCCAAAACATCTAATAGATTTTGTTCCTGGTGAAGGTTTAAGAAGTCTAAGAGTCAACACAATTTAGTACTCACGCAATAGGGAAAGAAGAAATACGATCATATTAATGTATTTCTCTTCCAGCTAACTTAAAAGATCCTTTATTGTTTACAGAAATATTGGCGGCATAGTGGTTAAGAGCTACCGCTACTAACAAATAGGTTAGCAGTTTGAATTCACCAGATGCTCCTTGGCAATCCTACGGGGCATTTCTACTCTATCCTACAAGGTCTGTGAATCTGAATAGACTCAATGGCAAAAGGTTTATCATTTCTAGGATCAGTGCATGAAAAACAAATTCAGAAAAACTAAATAATTTATTTGTTTTCCTATTAAGGATCTGAAAAAACTTAATTTCTCCCTTTTTTAGGTGGCCTGCCAAATAAAAAAAAATGCGTAAAATACTCACATTTTGAGGATATAGCAATGATTCTGTTTATCTGTTTTAAATATACATGATATAAAAATTTAGAAGTGCGTTTTTCATAGCTTTAGTATTTTTACTCAAGCATTTTCTTTCAAAATTAGAAATAAGGTGGAAAAAATAGTAAACACTCAGATACCTACTACCTATGTTATCCCATTAGTATTTTAGATCTGCTTTGTCTGATATCTACCCATCTTATTTTTGCAGCATTTAAGTTGAACTGAAGAGACTGATTCTCTTCCCTCTAGGTGCTTCAGCATCTGTGTCACTACCAAGAGTTCTTCGTATTTTTTTTTTTTTTTTAGGTAAATTTTACGTACACTAAGCTTGCAAATCTTAAGTGTTTGACTCAGACCCCTCTCAACATAAATGACATGACGCTCATCCCAAAACATTCTCTCCTGAGCCCTATTGTCAATCCCTGTCTTCACAGGGACAGCTGCTGTGCTGATTTTTATCCATCATAGATTAGTTTTGCTTGTCGTAGAGTTTCATATGAATGATATCTAAAAGCATGCCTACTTTTTCTAAGTAAGATCTTTTTACTCACATTCATGTTTCTGAGACATTCCCCCTTTGTTATGAGTATTAATAGACCCTTTCTGTTTATAGCTGAACCACAGATTCTTTTTTGTAGACATATGTGTTAACATCTCTTGGGTAAATATGTAGACCTAGAATTGCTGCATCTTTGTTTTTGTTTTTTCTCATGTTCATTATTCAAATATGTGTTGAAGGGTAGTTAATGAGTTAGTTATCCATGCAATGAGTGCTAATAAATTCATCATCCATTCAAGAAATGTAAATGTACTTGAATAACCTTTGATGAAAAGAAAAAGAAATCATTAGAAATTCAGTTTGAGGCATACCTTCCAATTATTTGGAGAGCATACTAGTCTTGTTCAGGACCACATGAGAACAGAACAACCAGGGTTTGAAACCAGGTAATCCAATTCTTAGGCTTAATACAGAATTATCTACTTCTTTATTTTTAATTTGACATGAATATTTTAAGAAAAACTTCTTAAAAGGTAAAGGAAAAAGATAAATGCTGTGTGATTTCAGTTATATTCAGCAACACGTAGGACTTAAAGTAGTTACAAGGGGTGGGAGGAAGGGCGAAGGGGGTAATGCTTAGGGAGCATTGGGTTTATGTTAATGGTGGTGGGAGGATTTGGAAAAGAATAGCTATAAAGGTTGCATAACATGAACAATGTAATCAATGCCATTGAAATGTACATGTGGAAACTGTTGAACTGGTGAAGGTTTATTTGTATATATTTCTACCACACACAATCACAAGAATTGCACTCATAAAAAAAAAGGTTGAAGGAAATTATTTTCTATAATTAACACCACACCATTGAGTTCCAGAATAAAGAAAGTGCACCAATTGCAAGATACAAGCAAACAGGCTGATAAACATGTGCATACTCCAACACTCACACACAAAACTTATGAATGTATTTTGTAGATAAGCAGTTATGGTAAAATACATATTACTTCAAAGAATTTCTGGGTATTTTGTTGACGTTGCAGTGAACAGTTTTCTTGCCATATAATAAGCTTTTTAAGTATCAGGGGAAAGTGATCTTTCTTACCCAATTCACAAATTCCAACTTGTACAAATAATTGTAAATTTAAATTCTAATCTTAGTTTGGAAATAACCCTTTTGGGTGGATAGTGCTGTATTGATCTACATATTTGAAGAGCCCACCGCCTTACCCATTTGGGTCAATGTGGCCTTTAAATGAGAATGTTGTCCTGAGGAAGACCATCTTTAAGCTTAATAAGAAGCTGCACTTGACCTTGAGAGCCCTTGAACCAAACAATGCATACAAGCCGTGACTTACTGTGGAGTCTCAGGATATATTCCAGAAAGTAAGACCATGCTGTGAATGGATGTTGACACTATGTCAAATTACCGGATTTGAGGATGATCAGTCAGAGATAGAACATGATCAGAATTTCTTCAGTTTGAAGACATGAAAAGTAATCTGGACAAGGAAATGAAAACAGAATCATAGAAAGTGACAAAGATGAAATTAAAGACACCCAAAGGATAGGGGGCTTTGTTTATAATCCATCCAAAGACTCTACAACACAAATTAAACATAATGAAAACTACTTATCAATTATTAAAATGTTTTTTCATTATCCTACACATTTAACCTGTTGATAAAAAGAGAAAAGATAATTGTCATCCCACTTCATTGCCTAGTATTCTGTCCTTTAAAATGGGCATGGCTTTTTTTGATTTTCTGGTGATTACTTTCAAAGCTATTGTGGGTTTATGAGTGCTTTCAGCTTCTAATGCTATTGCAAATGTCAATCTTTATATTACTGAGGGACAATTAGGCAAACCATGTAATTGTGTTGTCACTTATTAATTTCAAGCTCCAATGTCATAAATTATATGCTTTAATTAATACTGTGTCAATGGTAGTCTGCAACTTTAAATGTATATGGAGGTTAACAAGAATACATAATTAAAAGAAAACAGCAAATAAGGGCAGGGCTGAACAGTTCATAAAATTAGTCTAGAAAGCAAGTGAATGCTTTGTCAGCATGTAAGCACCATGATTTAAGAAAAGGGGGTGATGGAACGATTAGCAAGTTAGAGCAGAGAAACAGAAATGACAGAATAAGATACAAAAAATGAATTTCTAAATAATGAATGAATAAATGCAATGTAGGATTTCTAAACTAAAATTCTCTAAGGAATTGGGCATATTTGCTAACTGAATTTTCCAGGTATTACATTTGGCTAAATTCTTCTTAGCATTTAACTCTCAGTGTTGAAGATCTCTCTGAAATGGTACCTCACTTGCCTGCCTTAGTAAATAACCAAACTCAAACCAAACCCACTGCTGTCAAGTCAATTCCAACACATAGTGACCCTAGAGACAGAGTGAAACTGCCCCACAGAGTTTCCAAGGAGCACCTGGTGAACTTGAAGTGCTGACCTGCCACCAGGGTTTCCTTGGTAAATACAGAAGGTGAAAACCATTCCAACAGTTTTTCGAGACTGAGTTTCTTGTAGTGCTTCGGGAACCTCATTCTGAATAATACTTCTCATCATCTAGGATCGTGATGCTGATTTTGAAGAAAATTTGACTGTATACATTCTCTCTAAAGGTTTAGCTTAGAAGATGTCTTAAAAAAGGAAAAAAAAATACATTGTTCACGTTGTGTGAGTCTGCTTTGTTAGTAAATCTGGTTCAGATCGAATCCAGGGATCACAGAACGTCAAACTCAGCCAAAGGTGCCTGAACAGATAGGTCTGGCAATCTCCTTCTGGAAGTCACAGCCTTGGACACCCTATGGAGCAGTTCTGTTTTGCACACTTGGGGTCACCATGACTTGGAGTTAACTTAAAGGCAACTAGCAAAAGCAACAAAGTCAACAAGAACATTGAAGACTTCCTGCAACAATCCATTCATTTCATATAAGTGGCAACCAAGGCATTCAAGCTAAATAGCAATTCAGAGCCAAAATGAGAGCCATGAGTTGACTCTGACCTCAAACTTAAAATAGTTTTTATTCTGCACAGGCACCTTTCTATGTTAAAAAGAAATAGAGTCCAAAATATCTTTTTTCTAAGGAAAATACCAAAATTGATAGCTAATGTGTCAATATATAGAGGGTACAATTGACATCTTGTGTAGAAGGCTAGATAATAACATGATTGGAGGGATGTGACTATAAGACCCAGGGCTTTAACACACTTCCCAAAAAACGAAACCCAGTACTGTTGAGTTGATTCCAACTCACAGCAACCCCATGGAACAGTGTAGAACTGCTTCCATAGAGTTTCCAAGGCTATAAATCTTTTTTGGAAGCAGACTGCCACATTTTTTCTCCCATGGAGCAGCTGGTGGGTTTGTACTGCTGACCATTCAGTTGGCAGCTGAGTGCTTTAACCACTGCACCACCAGGGCTCCTTTTCCGTAACTTTTTTTGTGGTTAGGTGCTATCAGTTCAGTTCTGTCCCACAGCAACCCTATATACAACAGAACAAAACTATCTAGTCAAAATCATTGTTGTGCTTCAACCCATTGTTACAGCCACTGTGTCAATCTGTCTTGTTGAGGGACTTCTTCATTTTCACTGACACTCAACTTCACCAAGTATGAGATCCTTCTCCTGGAACTGGTCCCTTCTGATAACATGTCCAAAGTATATGAGACCAAGTCCTGTCATGCTTGTTTCTAAGAAGCATTCAGGCCACCCTTTTTCCAAGACAGATCAGTACACTTAGTTACTGGAATTCCCATCATCTGGCCAGTATGAAGAGGTCCCAGGAACCTCCCAGCTGTTATAAATAGGTGGAAAAGGGCCCAGATGCATTTCCCTGAAGCACAAGTAAGTGCCTTATGGAAGGCGGCACCTGTCTTGTTAGAATTTTGTCTCTTCCCCGTACTAAAGCAACTGGTTGTAGACTCTCTCATTAATGTGGAAAGAACTCCAATCCACAAAATAGTTTTCAAGACAAGTTTTCTCCCTGTTGATGAGGCTCTTGCCCCCCCAAAAGTTGTCCAGGCAAGTTACATGACTCCTTGCACACTGAATAGCTTTTCTTTCTGCTAATAAAAAGTCACATTTTCCATGTTACAGTGGGTTAAAATTGGTACAATTTGTTAGATTTCCTACTTAACCTACTTAACGTGAGAGGACAAGGGCTTGAAGGGTTGAATGTGCCATTTTCTAACTTGCTGGCACTAAAATGTCATTTTTTCTTACAGACTTTAATGTTCTCACCAAAATCACTCACAAGTAAGCTGTGAGGATGCAGTGTGCTAAACAGTGGAAAGGCACTTTGTGGATTGTCAAGTGACAGGTGCACATGAGATTTTACTATGAGTACCGGAGTCAGGATTGCCATGTCATTAAGATGTCCTTTGGAAAAATAAATGTATAAACAAAATGCAACAGGTAATTAGAAGTGCTTAGCTGAAGCAATAAAAAGCCATGTTTGGGTAAAGTTTTAGGATTTCTAGGCATTTTGTGAAAGCTGTGCTGGACCTGATCCCAGAGTTTCTGATTCAGTCTGTGGATGGCTATAATTTTTTAGCACCATCAAGTTAGCTAGGAATACAGAGAACTAAACCAGGTCATGTCAACATAGCCATCTTCTAATATGTAATACTAGCAAAACGATGGGCAACTTTGTGCACAGCTAGTAGCAATGAGACTGGTAGAATCCTTTTATAAATTACTTTCTTATTAATAGCTACAATTTTCTAAACTATTTCTAAGTATACAGACTGTACAAATTAGTTGTATGCATCAGCTCATTTAATTTTCATAAGTTCATAAGGTTGGTACCAATATTATCCTGCTTACATGGGTGAGGAGACTAGGGTTTCAACTGGTTAAGTATCTTATTCGGTATTCCACAGCAAATAAATGGAGACACTAGGTTTCAGAAGCAGATCTGTCTAAAACCAGATTCTGTGTTCCTAACCACTGTGCAGAAGAACTGCTAATTATCTACATGTTAATATGCCAATTGCTAGAATCTGTCTTCTGGAAATAACGCAATAAAATCAAAGAACTCAAAATGAAAAATAAATGGTTTAAAGACAATTTGTAATGACAAAACTTCTAAATAAACTGAGTATTTAACAGCTAGGAAATAAGTTAAATTGTATTCAATCAAATATGTAGAGAATACAAATAATCTGAAAGATTTTTATACACACGCACACATGCACACGCACACATTGTGTGTGACAATTAAGTTGGTGAACTCATCCTGGAAAAGTGCTACGTATCCTATTGCTGAATATTGGTATGGTCACCTTCGAAGTACTCTTCTTGGGAGTACATCAGTGACTAGTCCACTCTTCAATGAACTTTATCTAGGATGAGTTCACAAACTTAATTGTATGACTGCATATGCTGACAGATGTGACACACATTTCAGAAAAAGGAGTTCCAAAATTGCTTTGAAAGATGGACTAGACACCGGCACCAGCACATAGCTTCCCAAGAAGAGTACTTTGAAGGTGACCGTAGTGATAGTCAACAATGAGGTATGTAGCCTTTTTCTAGGATGAGTTTTGAATTTTATTGTCTGACCTTTACATATATGTGTGTGTGTGTATGTATACATATGTGTGTATGTGTGTGTGTATATGTATATTTGAATATATATATGTATATTTGAATATATGTGTATACATGTATATGTATATCTATATTCCCCAGTGTTATCGAGTTAGTTCCGACTCACAGTGACTCCACAGGCTTTCCAAGACCGTAAATCTATACAGAAGCAGATTTCCACTTCTTTCTGCCTTGTAGCTACTGGTGATTTTGAACCACTGACCTTTTGGTTAGTAGTTGATCGCTTTAACTGCTGTACCCACAGGGCTCCAAAAAAGGCAACATTGCCATCTAGTTGATTCTGACTCATAGAGACCCTGTAGATAGAGTGGCACTACCCTATAGAGTTTCCAAAGAGTGCCTGGAGGATTTGAACTGCTCACCTTTTGGTTAGCAGCTGTAGGACTTAGCTATTAGGCAACCAGGGCTTCCAAAGGTGATGTAGCTACTGCTAAATGGAAATATGAGATAATCATGTGGGATTATGTTGTTTCTATAAATATGTGATATTATGAAAGATAGAAAATGAAAATGCTTGGTTTTTCATGGTACCAAAATTTAGTTTGATTTTACTTTTTCCTTTTTCCTTAAATACTTTTGTACCATTGTTCTAGTCAAATACTGGATGGATAAGTAAGAAACAGTCTGTTCTCTGGAGAAACCCACAAATGAGTGAAAGCCTAAAAAGGGTGAAAAGTTACAGTGTGCTATGGAAAGTGTTACACTATAGTATTACAAAAGATATGTAAGAAGTGTTGTGAGGTCACAGAACAGAGGACACCTGTATGCATCTCAAGAGCATAGATATCTCAGAGATCTTTTAAAAGGAGATGACATTTATAGTAAAGTGGGAAAGCTGCATTCACTAGATGGGCTGGTACTAACAGGAGAAGAACATTTCAGACACAGGAAGTATTGGAGTAATTAGAGTGGGGTCTGCTCATGAAAGAGTTAGTACTTCAGTCTGCCTGCAATAAGACCTTGTCATTTATGTATCTCTCTCTCTCTGTCTACCTGTTTGTATGTCTACTTGTCTGCCTGTCTCTATCTTCTGTACCAATGTATCATAAATATTTCCACTGATAGATCAATCTATTATTATCTACCTATTGACCTATCTATCTGTCCTCATTTATTCCTATCTATTGGTCATTATCTTGATGTATCAACCTATTGCTGTCTCTATTATCTATATGTATCTGCCTATGTATCATCTATGTATCATCATTTCCTCCTGTCTACCTAATCTATTATCTATGTCCTCTATATATCATCATTTATTCCTGTCTATCTACCTAATCTGTTTATCAGCAGTTACACCCACATGTCCGATAAAAGTTTTTTATAATTATTTTTATTAGGCAAGAATTTTGGCCATTTTTCAACTTCTTTTTCTTTAGGAAGAATTACAGAATTAGACAACTTAATCCAAAGCCAAAGAGCAGAACTGAGGAGGTAAAAGTCAGACTTAGTGACATTGATGATAGAGCAACTAACATCAACATTAATGAGGAGAAATCAGGGAAAAGAAATAAGAAAAAAGAAGAAAAATTAAGAAACATGTGGGACTCTATCAAGAGGAATAATCTATGATTAACTGGAGTTCCTGAACAAGAAGTGATAGCTGAAAACAAAGAAAGTACTGTTGAGTTGCTGACAGAAAACTTTCCCAAAATTATGAAAGAAGAGAATATAGATATCCAGACCCCAAAAGAAAGATAAAAAGACATATTATAATCAAGCTTAATAAAGTGAAACATAAACAGATTCTCTTAAAGGTAGCAATGCTCAAAGCAACGTTAACATTCAGAGGGAAATCCTGAAGGCTTTCCTCTGACTTCTTAGCCAAAATGATGTTGGTAAGGAAGCAGTGGGATGACATATTCAAAGCCTTGAAGGATAAAAACTTCCAATTAAGAATTATATATCCTGTAAAATTGTCTCTCAAATATGAAGAAGAAATTAGGACATTTGCAGAAAAACAGAAGCTTAGAGACTTTTTAAACAACAAAACAAAACTACAGGAAATGCTGAAAGAACCCCTTGCTTAGAAAACAAAACCAGGAGGTGGAGTCAAGATGGTGGACTAAGCACATGTCTTCTTCTATCCCTCTGAAAACCAAGACCTGAATTGATAATCAAATGGAAGCTTCCGGTCACCTAGCGAGCCCCAAGACACGGCACAGTGCTGTTAATTTGGACTTCATACCAATGAACAAAAAATCTCCTCTCTTTCACTGGCTCCTGCTCCTGTCTAGCCCTGGTTCTCACAGACTGAAGGTAACACGCTATTTTGACTTTTTTTTCTCTGTCTTGGCCAGCAGGCAGAGCTGGGTCTTGCCCAGTGGCTCATCTTAGACACACTGCTGGTGTGATAGGCAGGTGAAATTGTCATATTTTGAGAGACAGGCTTAAGACTCTGTATACCTAGCCACTTTGGGCCTGTCTTTTTATCACTGACACAGTGTGCTTTCTATGGGAACCAGCAGCACCTATGTGGGGGATGCATTGATGGATATGGAGATTTTAGTGGGACCTAATTCTTAGCCTGGAAGCCAGTGTCTGCAAACAGGACAGTGCTTCTCCAACAGAAAAGCAGTAGTTTACACAGTGTCACCTACGGTGGGGTCTCAGCACCAGAAGCTGAGGACTCACTGCATCTTGGCACCTTTAGCCCCTCTACCTGCTGACCACGTGGAGGGTACCATCTTGGATATAGTGGCCCTAGCTGGACCTAATTCTTAGCTTGGGAGCCAGAACCTTCCCACAGGAGAGCGCTTTTCTATCAGAAAAGCAGTAGTTTACATAGTGACACCTAAGGCTGGGCCCTATCAGCAGAGGCCAACACGGCAGTAGCACTGCTGTATTTTGAACTAGTTCGTATCATCTGGGGTTGGATATAGAGGTGCTTACTTTGCCAGTAGGGAAGAGGGACCTCTACACTGGTAAACCTGACTGACTTCAGGAGTGATCAGATACCTTTTGTTTTACATTTTAAGACAGTCTAGAGAAACATCTACGGTCCATCCTCATAGAATCTCTCCCAGCCTCTACTTACTCACATGAAACCAAAAATGCAACAGACACTAGTGGCAAGCAAGAAATCACCCATGGCTTCAGAAGGCTCCCAAATAAAACAACCAAGGAGTTTTCTGGATGAAAAAACTTTTCTGAAATCATCAGAAGGTGAATACAAAAGGATTATATACAGAGCCCTTCTGGACCTTATACAAAATGCAGCACAACAAAATAAAAAGTTAAACAAGCTATTCAATCTGATGGAATACCAGTATTCTGAAATCCAACAGATCAAGAACCAAATTAAAGACATAGAAACTTCCATTCAAAGCCAAGAAAACAGAATGCAACAAATGGAAAAAAGAATTTCTGACTTGGAAGACAGAGCTACTTACAACAGTGTCTATGAGCAGAAATCAGAAAAAAGAAACAAGAAAAATGAAGAAACATTAAGAAGCATGTGAGACTTTATTAAGAGGAACAACCTTCAATTAATTGGAGTCCCTGAACAGGATGAGATACATGAGAACACAGAGAGTATCATTGCTGAGCTGCTGACAGAAAACTTCCCAGAAATCATGAAGGAAGAGAATATACATATCCCAGACGCATATCGTATGCCACCCAATATATATCTCAAAAGAAAGACTCCAGCACATATTATAATCAAACTTAACAAAATGAAACATAAGCAGTGACTCTTAAAGGCAACAAGACTCAAAGCAAAGCTAACATTCAGAGGGAAACTCTGTGGGCTTTTGTCAGATTTTGCAGCAGAAATCATGCTGGCACAGAGACAGTGGCATGACATATTCAAAGCCTTGAAGGACAAGAATCCAACCAAGATTTACATACCCTGCAAAAATCTCTTTCAAATAGGAAACTGAAATTAAGATATTCCCAGATAAACAGAAGCTCAGAGACTTTGTAAAAATGAAACTAAAACTACAAGAAATACTGAAAGAAGCTTTTGGCTTTGGTTTAGAAGAACAAAACCACTAACTTTATATTTTAGAATGACACATCATCCAGAATTCTACTCCATTAGGGAAGTCTCGAAACTCAATCACAGCTTTAATACTGAAAGAAACAATCCAGTGATTATCATGAAAACTATAGTGCCATCATATTAAAAAGAGGGATGTTCTACAGTTGTTATAGTCCCTCCAGATGGAGAGGAAGTCGACAAGACAGGCGTTAATTAAAATTGGGTTTATATATAGTTTATTAAGGGGATTCATAGGGGCAGCCATAAAGCACAACAAAAATGCAACATAACATATCAAGAAATGTAACACAAGAGTCTCAACAACTACAAAACCAGCTCTGAAAAAGGTGAAAAATCAATTCACAAAAATGATTGTCCCAAAACAGACTAATAAGAACAACAGAAAAAACATAAACACAAAAATAAACATATCACAATAGCAGCACTGAACACACACCTATCAATAATTACATTGAATGTGAATGGACTGAATGGTTCAGTAAAGAGACATCGAGTGACATCTTGGATGAAAAGACATGACCCATCCATACGTTGACTACAAGAAACTCACTTGAGATTTAAAGATAGGAACAAACTGAAAATTAGAGAATGGAGGAATGTATATCAAGCTAACAATGAACAAAGAAGAGCAGGTGTGGCAGTTCTAATCTCAGACAAAATCAATTTTAATGTAAAATCCACTGTGGTGGACAAAGATGGACACTGTTGCTAAAAGGTTCAGTACACAAGCAAGACTTAACTATATTAAATATTTATGCACCCAATGTCAGAGCACCTAAATATGTCGTAGAAACACTGACTACACTCAAACAAGAGATCACTCCACAATAATAGTGGGAAACTTCAACACTCCACTCTCAATACTGGACAGGTCATCTAGAAAAAAGCTCAGTAAAGATACAGAAGACCTCACTGCCACAATTAACCAACTAGACCTCATCAATATATACAGAACTTTCTATCCATCAGCAGACAAATACACCTTCTTCTCCAGTGCACATGGAACATTCTCCAGAATTGACCATGTGTTAGGACATAATGCAATTCTCAACAAAATCCATACCATTGAATTACTGCATAGCACCTTCTCAGATCATAAAGCCATAAAAGTAGAACTCAACAGCAGAAAAACATAGATAGAAAGTGGAACGCTTGGAAACTGAATAACATCTTGCTCAAAAAAACGTGGATTATAGGAGAAATCAAGAATGAAATATAGAAATTCACGGATTCCAATGAGAATGAAAACACTTCCTACCAGAAACTATGGAATACAACCAAAGCAGTGATGAGAGGTCTGTTTACCTACATAAATGCACACATCTGGAAGGAAGAAAGAAACCAAATCAAGGAACTAACCCTACAGCTTGAACAAGTAAAGAGAGAACAACAGAGGAAGCCCTCAGGCACCAGAAGAAAACAGATCATAAAGATTAAAGCAGAGCTCAATGAATTAGAGAACAGATAAACAACTGAAAAAATTCAAAAGACCAAAAGCTGGTCTTTTGACAAACCACTGGCTAACCTTACTAAAGAAACACTGGAAAAGAAACAAATAACCCAAGTTAGAAATGAGAGGGGAGTTGTCACAACAGATCCAACAGAAATAAAAAATATCATAACACAATACTATGAAAGACTGTACTCTAACAAATTTGAATACCTAGGGGAAAGGGACAAATTCCTTGATTCATATCATCTAGCTAAATTATCACAACGTAAAACAGAACAACTTAATAAACCCATCACAAAGGAAGAGATTGGAAAAGTCATCCCCAAACTGCCAACCAAAAAAAGCATGGGTCCAGATGGCTTCACTGCAGAATTCTACCAAGCTTTTACAGAAGAGTTTTCTCCAATACTACTGAGAGTGTTTCACAGTATAGAAAGGGATGGAGTAATCCCAAACTCATTCTATGAAGCCAGGATAACCCTGATACCAAAGCCAGAGAAAGGCTCAACAAAGAAGGAGAACTACAGACCGATATCACTCATGAATCTAGATTCAAAAATCTTCAACAAAATCCTTGCCAATAGTATACAACAACATATCAAAAAAATAATCCATCATGACCAAGTTGGATTCATACCAGGGATGCAAGGCTGGCTCAGAATCAGAAAAACAATTGACGTGATTAACCACATAAAAAAGACAAAAGACAAGAATCACCTGATTTTGTCCATTGATGTAGAAAAAGCGTTTGATAAAGTCCAGGACCCATTCATGCTTAAAACTCTTAGCAAAATAGGCATAGACAGAAAATTCCTCAACACAATAAGGGCCATTTATACAAAGCCAACTGCCTATATCATCCTGAATGGAAAGAGACTGAAGGAGTTTCCCTTGAGAACAGGAACGAGACAAGGATGCCCACTCTCACCTCTTCTATTCAACACTGTACTAGAAGTTCTAGCCAGAGCAATTAGACGAGACCAAGAAATAAAGGGCATCTGTATTGGCAAAGAAGTCAAAATCTCCCTGTTTGCTGATGATATGATTGTATATGCAGAGAATCCCAAAGAATCTATAAATAAACTACTCAAACTGATAGCAAAGTCTCAGGATACAAGATCAACATAAGCAAATCAGCAGGATTCCTTTATACTAACAATAAGACTGTTAATGAAGAAATCATCAAATCAATACCATTTATTATAGCCTCTAAGAAGATAAAGCACCTAGGAATTAATCTAACCAAGAAACAACAGACCTTTACAAAGAGAACTACAAGCCCTTACTACAAGAAACTAGGAGAGACTTAGATAAACAGAGAAGTCTACCCTGCTTGCGGATAGGAAGACTTAACATTGTGAAAATGTCTATTTTACCCAAAGCAATCTACTTATATAATGCAATTCCAATACAAGTTCCAGTGTCATTTTTTAATGAAATGGAGAAACAAATCACCAATTTTACTTGGAAAGGGAAGAAACCTCAGATAAGGAAAGTACTACTAAAGAAGAAGAACACACTGGGAGGCCTCTCATTACCCGACCTTAGAACATATTGCACTGCCACAGTGGTCAAAACAGCCTGGTACTGGTACAAGAACAGACAGATTGATCAATGGAACAGAAGTGAGACCCCAGAGATGACACCATCTGCCTATGAACAGCTGATATTCGACAAAAGCCCTAAGACATTAAACTGGGGTTCAAACAGTATTTTCAGCTAATGGTGCTGGCAAAATTGGATAACCATCTGCAATAAATTGAAACAAGATCCATATCTTACACCCTATACAAAAACCAACTCAAACTGGATAAAAGATCTAAATATCAAATCTAAAATGATAAACCAACCCTACTCAAGCCAAATGCCATCGAGTCATCCAAGAAAAAATAGGAACAACATGGAAGTTTTAATACACAACATAGACAGACTTCAAAATCTGTCAAACAAATCACAATCAACAGAAGAGAAAATTGATAAATGGGAACTATTAAGAATCAAACACTTTTACTCATCCAAAGACTTTATTAACAGAATTAAAAGGCCACCTACAGAGTGAGAAAAATATTTGGCAACTATATGCCAGACCTGTGCCTGAACTCCATAATCTATAACGTACTACAAAATATCAATAAGAAGAAGATAAATCATCCAATTAAGTGATGGGCAAAAGAGATGGACAAACATTTCACTAAGGAGGAGATCTGGGCAGCCAAAAAGCACATGTGGACATGTTCATGATCTTTAGTTATTAAAAAAATTCAAATCAAAACTACAGTGAGATACCATCTCACCCCAACAAGGTTGGCCATGATTCAAAAAAAATGCAAAACAACAAATGCTGGAGAGGTTGTGGAGAAAGTGGAACTCTCCTACACCGTCGGTGGGATTGCAAAATGGTCCAGCCTCTATGGAAAGCAATCTGGCTCTTCCTTGAAAAGCTTGATATAGATACACCATTTGACCCAGTAATTCCACTATATTCTATAGAATCATATCAGAATCCTACAGAATATATCCTACAGAATCAAGGCCACGCACACCAACAGATACATGCACAAGAATGTTTATCGCAGCACAGTCCATGACAGCAAAAAGATGGAATCAACCCAGATGCCCAACTACAGAGGAACAGATAGGTAAATTATAGTACATATAGTCAATGGAGCACTATGCAATGATAAAGAACAGTGATGATTCCAGGTAACATCGTATATCCTGGTTTCAACTGGAAGACATTATGTTGAGGGAAAGTAGTCAGAGACAAAAGGACAAATATTGTATGAGACCCCTATGATAAGAACTCAGAAACAGACTTATGTGTAGAAGAAAAGATTCTCTGATGGCTGCAAGGAAGGGGAGAGAGGGATGGCAAGGGGGGGAGGGTTTAGATTAGATAGTTGGTAGAAATTTGGATGGGTGAACCCGGTCACAGCACACATTAGAAACAAGAGCAAAATTAAGTGGACTTCTATATAACTTGAGTACTCCTTTAATCTTAACCCAATAATGCAAGGACAGAGAAGCTGGGCTGGGCGACAGGGTACCATGCTCTTAGGTGAAATCGAGGCCAATTGGCACAACTAGTGTTTTGCTAAGAGGGCTCTCTGCACCCTCACTGGTGAGTGGTGTCTAGGGTCTTAAAAGCTGCCACTCTGCCATCCAAGGGCACAGCAAATGGTCCCAACTCAGCAGGAATGGATGCTCACCGAGGACCAAAATGACAGGGGGAAAGACAACCCAGAAGATAGAGAGACCCACATGAGTAGGTGCCTACATCGACTTGGGACCAGAATAACCGGATGGTGCCTGGCCACCACCAGTGATAGCCACGATGGAGCTCACAAAGTGGAGTCTCACTGGCAACACAAGAATAAAAAGGTGTGCATCCTGAGATCTCCACTAAAAGATCACAATTGATGGTCCAGCAGCTTTGCGGTTCCCCTGGGAGCATGGCCCCTGGTCCTGATGCCAAGCTTGCCCATAAATCATGACAAAGTTTCACTCCTTGGACACCAATGGATTCGACTAGGCGACTCAAAGTGACTATATATTGGTTGCACTTTATGGTTCTATGCATCTATAGGATATCATCCTGCTGACCTCTGGCTAGAGGAGGTGGAGTGGGTGGAGAGGAGGGGAAAGGAGATTGTTGGGAGGATTAGACTTGTAGGCACCAGAGAGGAATAGTGTACTGTCACTGGGCATGGAGAGCAGTGGAAGCTGCTTATGGGTGGGCATGCAAATTTATATGGGAATGTACATTTTCACTCAGCCACAATATAAATAAATAAGTAAATAAAAATAAAAACAAAACCGCCAAGTGCATATTAATGCAGAACACGGTATGCAGAAAGCTACTCAGTTAGAGAGGTCACAAAACTCAATCAAAGCTACAATATTAAAAGTAGAGAACCAGCGATCATATCACAAAAACTATGACACCATCACACTAAAAAGAGGGATACACTACAGTACTTATAGTCCTTTCAGATGGAGAGGAAGTGAAAAAGATATGCATAAGTTAAAATTGGGTTTAAATTTAGAATAGCAGCAGGGATCTTAGGGGTAGCTGCAAAGCACAATAACAATGTAACATATCAAAACAAGAAATGTAATACAGGAGTCTAAACAAACACAAAACCAACACTGAAAAAGATGATAAGTCAACCCATAAAGAAGAATGACACAGAACAGAATATAAAGAACAACATAGAAAACATCCACACAAAAATAAATACATCAAAGTGGCACCACTAAACACGTACCTATCAATAATTACACCAAATTGCAAATGGACTGAGCACTCCAATAAGGACACAATGAGTGATATCCTGGATCAAAAGACACAACCCATCTATATGTTGCTTACAAGAAACACACCTTAGACTTAAAAATATGAATAAATTGAACATTAAAGGGCAAAATAATGTATACCTAGCTAACAATTTACAAAGAAGAGCAGGTGTGGCAATACTAATCTCAGAAAAAATCGATTTTAATGTAAAATCCACCACTGTGGACAAGGATGATCACAGCCTATTGCTGAAAGGTTCAGTACACAAACAGGACTTATATTTATGCACCCAATACCATAGCATCTAAATACATCAAACAAACACTGACTACAGTGAAAAATGAGATCGATCACGCCACAAAAATAACTGGAGACTTCAACACTCCACTTTCAGTAACGAACAGATCATCCAGAAGAAAGCTCAGTAAAGACACAGAAGACCTTATTATGACAATTAACCAACTAGACCTCATTCACTTACACAGAACTTTCTATACATCAACAGATAAGTACATCTTCTCCAGTGCACATGGTACATTTTCCAGAATAGACCATATGTTAGGATCTAAAGCAAATCTCATAAAGTCCAAACCATTGAAATATCACAAAGCATCTTCTCGGACCATAAAGCCATAAAAGTCTAAATCAATAGCAGAAAAAACATAGATAGAAATTGGAACTCACGGAAACTGAACAACACCTTGCTCAAAAAGCAATGGGTTATAGAAGAAATCAAGAAAGAAATAAAGAAATTTATGAAATCCAATGGGAATGAAAACACATCATACCAGAACCTGTGGGAGATAGCCAAAGCAGTGCTCAGAGGTTAATTTATCTCTAGAAATGCACATATCTGAAAGGAAGAAAGGACCCAAACAAAAGAATTAACCCTACAGCTTGAACAAGTAGAAACAGAGCAACAGAAGAACCCCTTAAGCACCAGAAGAACACTGATAAGAAAGGTTAGTGTAGAAGTAAATGAACTAAAGAACAGAGGAACAATTGGAAAAATAAACAAAACAAAAAGCTGGTTCTTTGAAAAGATCAACAAAATTGATAAATCGCTGGCTAAACTTACAAAAGAAAAACAAGAGAGGAAACAAATCACCCAAATAAGAAATGAGATGTGAGATGTCAAAACAGACCCAACTGAAATCAAATGTATCATAACAGAATACTATGAAAGACTGTACTCTTACACATTTGAAAATCTAGAGGAAAGGGACAAATTCCTAGATTCATATCACCTACCAAAATCATCACAAGGAGAAGTTGAACAACTTAATAAACCCATCACAAAGGAAGAGATTGAAAAAGTAACCCCAAAACTACCAACAAAAAAAGCCTGGGCCCTGATGGCTTCACTGCAGAATTCTAATAAACTTTTAGAGAAGAGTTAACCATTTCACAGAATATTATTTCACAGCATAGAAAGAGTTGGAATACTCCCAAATTCATTCTATGAAGTCAGCATAACCCTGATTCCAAGGCAGGAAAATGACAGATTATTACCACTCATGAATCTAGATGCAAAAATCTTCAACAAAATCCTTGCCAATAGAATACAACAACATATTAAAAAATTAATTCACCGTGATCAAGTTGGATTCATACTAGGGATACAAGGCT
>CM053152.1:88466450-88518950 GCA_028571685.1 Heterohyrax brucei | reverse complement strand
AGGTACTTTATTGCCTTTTAGGTGGAAATTCATGAGCTTAACCTAAGGAAAAAAAAAAATACTAACTTCATCATCAGACCAGAGTGACCCAGAAGCTCTGGATTTCTACATTTGGAAGGGAGCTCACCTAGAGAGGGAGAGAGGGGGACTTGTGGAAGGGCTGAAGGCTCCACTGGCTAGTCCATCCCCTTCCCCAGAACTAAATTTTACATGGAGAATCTAAGATTTTAAAAGCTTCACATTTCTGTGTAATAAAAAAGAAATACAATATCCTGTTTCTATGAGTAGGGACACTTTATGCACGAAAGAAAACCATTCTCCCTAGCTATTCTTTGAAATACGACCTACTACGTCATTTAATTTTTGAAAGCCCTAAGGTCGTGTAACACACTTTCTCTGTCATCTGTAAGTACATTAACTCAGTGGCCACCCGATGCTGAAATTATGATAATGGGCTTCTAAAATGGGCCAGGCAGGCACCGCATTTCATGTTCATGTCAAACAACCATCAGGAGTGAACCCAAATCAAACATGACAGAAGCAAAACACAGAGTTTACTCTCCTCCAAGTCTCCAAGTGTCTCCTCCTCACTGCAGTGCACAGGTTCAAAGAGCCACAGGGGTCTGCCTCGATGGCTAGCTGGAACAAAAGCCACTGAAACACATTTTCCTTAAAAAAAAAAAACTGCCTAAAAACCACAGATTTCAAAAGGGACATCAAGGTCAGGATAGACTTCTATGCAAAACAATTCCCTCTGTGTGGTCCAAGATCCAGTGAGTGGGACTACATTCTTCACAGAAGATAACTCCTTAAATTAAAATATTTTAAAACAAAAGACCGCGTAATGTATTTCCTAAACAGCAAGCAAAACTCACTTTTATTAACACTCCTTATACACAGAATTCTTCCCAAAAGATGCTAAGAGAAAATCACCAAACCCAGTGCCGTCAAGTCGATTCTGACTCATAGGCAACCCTATAGACAGAAGGAATGGGCCCGTAGTTTTCAAGGAACACCTGGAAGATTTGGAGCGATGATCTTGCAGTTAGCAGCCGTAACACTTAACCACTACACAGCCAGGGTCTCCTAGAAGAGATAGGGAATAGAAATTTACTTTGCTGTGTATAGGTATATGTGTGTGAGAGACAGGCTGAGTGTGTGGTCAGGAGGGTCTATCTTTAACTGGGATGTCACTGGGTAAAAGATGCCTAAAGAGTTCACGACTGGTACTGTGTGTCATGTCAATTTTAAATTTAAAAAAAAAAAAAAAATCGATTTGTGATGGAAGTTTAAGAACAAAACTTCTAAAAATAAATTTGAGTTTGTGCATCCTGATTCATTTCTGTAATCACATCTACATAGTGGTCCTTTATTTAGAAGTGCTGGCCAGGCTTCTCTGGACAAGGCAGGAGGGAGGAGACTGCCATGCCCCAGTAAGCTGTCACCTCTGTTTCCCAATAACTTGCCACCTATGGATCCCAGTACAATTCCTTTTAAATAGCCCTTTTCCTTTCCTACACATTTAAGGAAGAAAAAAAAAAAACGAAGAAGAAGAATCTGTGAGTATACCAGCTCCTGGGAGAAGTCTAAGCAGTGAGGCTGATGAGCACAAAGGCCCAGAAACACCAGTCACATGCAAAAGTTAACTGAATGGCTCTGATAATTGCTTAAGATAATTATTTTGATAGAAGCCAGCTGAAAGCTTCTGTAGTGTAGGGTCTGTCAAGGGTAAACCACCCATTTCAGAAAGATGCTATTTGCAAATATATTTATGGGGTGACATTTTGTTTCCAGTTTCTTTGGGGAAAATAATCATAATGAAAACCAGAGACTTCAACAGGATAGCTACCTAGCGGGATAATTTTTTTAACACTTATTTCTGATCAGTGTGCTATAATCTTACAAAGGAAGGATATGATGTCATCTTTGCAAGCAATATCTCCAGTGTATAAACCAGTATCGACTTCATAACAAGGGCAGAAAGACAAAGGATATTTTTAGAGCATCATAAGGCCAGGACCAGGGTATGCTTCTCGAGACTCCTGGAGCTGAGTGACAAAGGAATTTAACGTAGTCTAACTACCGTTGCCTTGAGCAAAGATACCACTATCGCTGAAAAGCATCTTAGGTTTCTGATTGTGGCCGGCATCATGATATAAATCAACAACTGTTTCTTCTCTTTTCTTCTGAAGCCCCCTTTCCCAAATTCGAGACAGTTTCAAAACTCAGTAAAAGGTCACTTTGTTTCCTTCAATCCCAACACACAGAGAAAAGGCAGAGCTGGGTCTGACATGCATATGCAAATCAGCTCAGAAAAACACTGATTTTCTTTCACACTGAATTATTGTATCTGTATGAAATGTTGATACAAACACCACGACTAACAAAAAACACCATCTCTACGGTTTAATTGCCAAGATGGAAATAAGAAACATAGACGTATTGGACACACTTATTGTCTCCTGGCACCATAACTAAAGCAAGCCATTGCCTTAACTGATAAATACATGTTTAAATTAATTTAATTGCATTAGGAGTCAGGAATGCTACAATTTGCTTGCATGAAAAGGGCCTTATAAAATATTCCACATGGGAGTCCGAAGCATGAACTGATTATTGATAACTTATTCATATTGCTATTCCATGCCAAACAAAAGGGTGTATCTCCTCAATTGATTAGGAGAGAACAAAGGAGGTTGGAGATCATTAAAACGACAACGACATCAACGAAGATGCAGGTATGTCTGCACTCACAGCTCTTGATAAGCCTCAAAAAGGTGTCGTAAGTCACAGTGATAAAAGTTGAATCTGATTGTGCCACAGAAACAATGTTAGCTTGATAGATTTACATTCCTGACAAATGATTTCAAGCCCTTTAATTTAAAATATATACATATATGACCACAAGCAACACATTTAATTAAATATGTACTGAGACTGCATACTGTATATCACAGGGCTTCCTGAAGTATAGGCTTCAGGATTTGGAGTAGACTGGTGAAAGGTCCAAAGCCCTGGACTGGACTCTCATCCTAATTACATGGCAGGCTTCCCTGGGCAACCCTGAACACATTCCAACACCCTTCTCTGAGTCTCTGTTTCCTCATGGATGAAAGTAACAGGGTTGAGGCAATGATCCCTAAAACCTGCTTTACCCACAAAACATTATACTAGTCATTAAAGAAGGCAAAGCAGTCTTACACAAGGCACAGGTATGCAATAGAAAGGCAGGAGACGGTGGTGAGGGACAGGAGCCAACTGGTCACTGCTAACTCCATCCAAGGGACAGCACTAAACCAGGGTGAACACACTTCGAAGAGACACAGCAGAGAATGCGCTCAGAACCTCCCAGTGGGAGCCCAATCTGTGGCCCTGGAGTCGACCCCAACCCATGACAACCCCACATGTGTCGGGGCAGAACTGTGTTTCACTGAGTTTTCAAGGGCTGATTTTTTTTCAGAACTGGGTCACCAGACCTTGCTGCCCAGGCACCTCTGTGTGGGCCTGAACCTCCAGCCTCAGAGATAGCAGCTGAACATGTTGACTATCTGCACCATCCAAGCACCGCTCTAGCAGCAAGAGAAATGCTGAAACAGCCTCTTAAGTGAAAACAGTGAGTTGCACAAGGCAGTCTAAAAGGATTTCAAAAGACAGGAGAATAGGAATGGTGCCAAAGAAAGGGACTCTGAAGAACAGAGGCTGGGAGTCGGGGGTACTTCGGAATGGGGAAGGGGCTTGCTTCTACCTCTACACAAAGGCTACATTCACTGTTTTTAAACAGGTCCAATCTGGAGGCCAGGATGTGTGCCTCAGCCAAAGGTATTCTAAAGAGAGTCAAGACTGTTTTCTCAGGTTTTAAAGGACAAATTGGATGATCCTAGCCAAGAGACAAGTCAGCAATTTATCCTTCTGTCATCAGCTAGAGGTTATGCTGTGATGGCTAACTGGGGGCAGCCTCTGTGGCACCTAGAACAGTGTCTGGCATACAGTACACACTCAACAAATAATGCTGAAAGAACACTCTAGAAAAGCGCATGTGTGTGCCATGTGATGCTGAGTTTCTTACCTTTCTTCATCATTTCTGCCAGATTTTTGTTTTAGTTTTTCTTTTACACATTCTAACAAGGGGGAAAGGTTCTTCCTTGAGAAGGATGTGACTAGTATCTCCTGGTAAACTTTCAAGAGCCACATAAATGCTTCTTATAAAACCAGCACTGTCTGTTTCACCACGCTGTTACTTCCACGTTAATTTCTCTCTCTCTAAAATACAAGTCGGAGACTCAGTTTGTCATCTCTCACCTGAATCTAAGTCTCCTTGCTCTGTCTGGCCACCACTACCTGAGGGCCAGCTGCTGATCACTGCACCCTGAGGTTAGGCACAGCAATGGCACAGACCCGCCTGCACAGAACAGAAGCTGTCCTCATCAGGGTGCCGTCTTCACACCAAAGCCTCGAGGGCTTGACTGGAAAGTGGCCAGACTCTCTGAGAACTGCAGCTATATACCTGGCTGTTTATTACACATTATTATTATAAGGTCAAACTGTAAAATGTCCACGTATGCAAATCAACATGCGCTTTCCACTGCAAAACTCCTAGTTGATGTCAAATTTGCAAACAAGCCTTTTCATTTCAGCCAAAGATCCTGCAGCATAATACAACTACAACTGCTAGCGGTGCCCTGCCACCAGGAAGGACCAATTCACTTTGTCACCAAGAAATACAGAAATGCGTCTGATTCACAGAGAGACAACCTGAGACCCTGAAGAGAGTGTAACGGGTGCCCAGGCAGGGAAGCTGCTGGCTGGCAGTTAGCCTCAGTTGCAGCCTCCTATTGGAGGCCCTTTTTACCATCTCCTTCTGTTGCTCCCTGGAGGGCCTCAGGATCTGACTCTCTGCACGTCGCATCTGTGTGGAGCCTGTGGCGACCCACATCACAGATGCCAGTATGCCGACCTTCTTTGTAGAAGAACTGCACAGGAATCGCCCTAATGGGCCCACATACGTGTTACGGTCATGTTGCCATGAATCGAAAAAACATTTTGGGAACTTCTTTGGCAGAATTAGTTTGCTATTCTCTTAAAATATAGAGCCTTCTTTCTTGGCTCAACAAGCTGCTTTTGCTTCCTTTCTCCTTTACTACACACGCATTTACAATATATGTATTTACTATATATTATATATATTTACTACATATATTTACAATATACATGCTTACAATACACATATTTATTGTATCACATATATATTTATATATCACACATATTTGTAATGTGTATCTACTATATATACAGCGGAAACTCTGGTGATGTAGTGGTTAAGTACTACATCTGCAAACCCAAAGATCGGCAGTTCTTTGGAAACTCTATGGGGCAGTTCTACTCTGTCTATAGGGTTGATTGCTACAAGTTGGAATCAACTCAACCGCAGAGGGTTTGAATTTTTTTATATAAGCAATATATATTTATAATTTGCATACCTCGGATCCGACTCGACGGCACTTGGCTTGGCTTATACATTTACAATGTAGATGTATTTACAGTATATGTAATATGGAATGTGTGTACATATCTACATGTAAGTATGTAAAAATACACATATAGAAGAAACTCTGGTGGTATAGTGGTTAAGAGTTTGGCCTCTAACCACAAGGTTAGCAGTTTGAATCTACCAGGCAGGTGCCCCTTGGAAACCCTAGGGAGCAGCTCTACTCTGTCCTACCACAGGGTTACTATGAGTTGGAATCAACTTGATGGCAATGGTTTTTTTAATACATATACATATTTATTTATGCAGCCCCGGTGGTATAGTTGTTAAAATCTTGGATGAAACCAAAAGGTTAGCAGTTCAAATTGACCAGCTGCTCCTTCGAAACATGGGGCAGTTCTATGCTGTTTTGTTGGGTCACTATACTCACATATTTACAGTGTTGAGAGAGAGAGACAGAGCCCTGGTGGTATAGTGACTAAGTGCTGGCTGCTAACTGAAATGTTGGCAGTTTGAACCCAACAGCCAATCCATGGGAGTAAGATGTGCCAGTCTACTTCTCTGAAGATTTATAGCCTTGGAAACCCGATGAGGCAGTTCTAGTCAGTCTTGTAGTGTCACTGTGCGTCAGAATTGAGCAAAGTGTGCTTGACTGTTTCAGTTATAAATACATGGAGTTCCTGGGTTCCAGCTAAGCATTTGACTACTGGCTATAAGGTTGGTAGTTGAAGCCCACCCAGAGGCTCCTTGGAAGACAGGCCTGGCAACACTTCTGAGAGGTGACAGCCTTGACAACCCTCTGGGGCAGGTTTACTCTGCACGCATGAAGTCGTCATGAGTTAAAACTGACTTCACAGTAGCCAACAGCAGCAAATATTTATCACACACACAGACGCACTGAAGACTTGTGTTTCTTCCTTGAACTTGGATATGGCCAGATGCCTCTTTCTGACCATTACATTGACAGGGGAGTAACATGTGTCATTCCTGGGGGACACCTCTAAGAGTCACTGTGCATGTCTGCCATGCTCCCTTGCACTGCCACAATGACCAGCAAGCAACATTTGGGTGGCTGAACCCTGTCAGCCTAGGCCCCTGAGTGAAGACAACAAGAAACTCCACACGTGGGCATGGCTGCGTAGGAGAAGCAGGGAATAAACCTGTATTTTCAGCCCCAGAGATACAGAGGTTGCTTGTTACTGCAGCACCCCATTCGGACTTGTACAGTGCTCTAGCTCCTTCACGCCCCACATTATTGAGTTGGGTTTCAATGTCACCTAGGCAACTTGGCAAGCTCAGGACCTGCGGGAGGAGCCAAGCTGAGACTGGCTGACAAGCGGGGGCTAGAGAAAGGAGGGGCACCATAGACCAGACTGAGAACGGTGGCAAGGAGACAGAACCTCCTCCGCAAGCTTGCAGTGGGATGGCTTCAATCCATTTCCTGGTGAGGTGAGAGATCCTGCGAAGACTGTAGGTGTCAAGGCAAGAGATCACCTGAAGGCAAACCGCCGCGAGGGGACAACTGCCTGGGGATCCATTCACCTTCGGGAAGTCACAGCTGCACTGGGTACTCCCACGTGTCATGACTACGAGTTCAAGTCTGATACCTTGGCCTCTGACAGACCAGCACGGTTTCAGGCCCACGTCAACGCCACTCATTGGGGTCCCAATTCCCTGACTTTGCAAACCCTTCTAAAGAGCAGTTCGACAGCTGGCTTGTATCCCTGTCTCAAGACAGACAACAGTATCATACTTGGGCAAGAGGAAGCAGCCGGAGAGAGGGCTCCACTACAACACAGGCACGGGGTTCATGGAAGCTCCTCTGCAGGATCAAGTCACTTCCTGAGTGCCAGCAACTTGGTATCACCCACTGACGCTGGGGTGCGAGAGGAAGAAGACACAGTCTCTCCCTGCGTAAAACCTCGGAGGTAGCAAGTGAAGAAGACATTCTCAACTAATTCAGATACATGACAAAATGCTGCAAGCACTATCTTGGCATCATCAGCAGGAGAAAGGATCCTCATGTCTACGAAGATATGAATACATGTTTAATGTCTAAATGAATTCAGACCTGAGTGACTGAAGACCAAGGAAAAGTGATACGCTGCAGGTTAAAAGGGGAACGAGCTCCTCAGAGGCCGTGCCTGCCCGCGTTTCTGCGCCCATTCACACACTCACCTGCAGGACTCTTCCTGGAAAGAAAGAGCCTGATGAAGGGGCCAGAACTGAGCTGTGTGCAGGCTGAATGCCATAAAGACAAAGGGTTTCCGTGGGACCTGGTACATCGTTCATGCTCCATAAGTGGAGGTTAGCGTAAGCTTTGTGGAAAGCCATTTGGCAGCAAAAAGTATACATACACTTTGGCCCAACAATACGCTGCTGGGAATATATCCACAGAAATAAAAGCATCAATGGGTAAATACCCAGCAGCACTGCTTGGGGCAGGCTCACATCCCAACCTGGAGATCCACTAACCATGAACTAACGTGGCCCAACCCCTGGGTGGAGACCACCCAGCAGAGAAGTGAGAGAAAGCAGACAATTTGAGAGTCAGGATCGTCACTTGTTTTTAAGTAAGAAAAAGACAAGCACCACAGTAATGGATAAAGTTTGAATCCATTATTCAAAATATAAAGACACCCCTGGCATGTGCCCTGAGGTCTGCATACATCTGCACCATCACAGGGAAACGGAACAGAGCCAGAGCCAGGGGCCTCTTCCCAGATACTTTGAAGAGAGAAGGGCTAAACACAGAGAAAATAAGGAGAAAGTAATAGTTTTTTTAGCCGGTTTTTAACCCGTAAACTGTCAGTTTCTTCTTTACTTACCTTTACTTTCTATGATGATTTAAAATAAGCATGTATTGTCTATAATTTTAAAAGTTTGAGAACATGTGCATGAAGAAGAAGAATACGGCATCAACATAAAACCCATTGCCGGTCGAGCAGATGCCAACTCACAGCAACCCTCTAGGGAAAAGGAGAACTGCCACATAGGGTGTCCAAGGAGCACCTGGTCAATTCCAACTGCAGACCTTTTGGTTAGCAGGACAACGCTTGACCACTGTGCCACCAGGGTTTAATAAGTCGAGTCTGCTTGGTGGCGCAAATGCTTAAGTGCTTGCCTATGAACAGTTGGCAATTTGAACTCAACCAGAGATGCCTCAGAAGAAAGGCCTGGTTATACACTTCCAACAGGTCTCAGCCTGGAAAACTCTATGGAGAAGAGTCCTACACTGCACACATGGGGTCATCAGGAGTCAGAATCACCTCCACTGCAACTAACAACAACAAAACAAATACTAAATAGCAGCGGATACTAACACGGTCATTATCAGGATCATTCATGGGGATGTGGCACAGCCACCTAAGTCTCTCTGCTAGCTCAGGTAAGGCGCACAGTCCTCAAGGACACTCTAGGACACTGCTTTTGGCATTCAGTGACTTGTTATTAAACCTGAGTCATGAAATCAAGTAAGTAGCCTTTTCTAAACCAAAGACAATGTAATGGAAAACTTCAGGTTTCACTGGAGGTGGTAAAAGTAAGTGTGTTTCTGATGTATCAACATATTTAAACACTACATTGCCGTGGGAAATACATTTATCACCGAAAGTCATTGCTTTAGAAGAAAAATCTTTCTCTCTCAAAGAAAGAAATCTTTGTCTTTGCTAGTGAAACTAAATCCCTTATAGTTATACCAAAAAAAAAAAAAAAACACCCATTGCCATCAAGTCAATGCTGACTCATAGTAACCCTATAGGACAGGGCAGAACTGCCCTACTGGGTTTCCAAAGAGTGCCTGGTGAACCTGAGCTCCCAAATTTTTGGTTAAAGCCTTTAGCTCTTAACCACTATGCCACCAGGGTTTCCTTTAAAACCAAACTCACTCCCATTCAGTTGATTACAACTCAAAGCAACCCTACAGTACAGAGCAGAAGTGCCCGACAGAGTTTCCATGGAGCACCTGGTGGATCTCAACTACCAGCTTTTGGGTTAATAGCCGTAGCACTTAACCACTACACCACCAGTGTTTCTCTTACAGCTATAGAGACCACCTCTACTTTTACATAATAATTATCTAATCTGGATAGCCAATAATTCACATGCGCATTTAGTGAAGCAACAGTTCTTATATTACATGCGGGATTTTAAACATGAAACAAGTGCATGTGGCTGTTAGAGTGTCACTAGGGTGCAGCCGAGAGGCTAGTCCAATGAGAAGCACACATTACTGCCGGGTGCCTTCCCAGCCCCACCCCCCACCACCACAGCAGTGTGCCCTGTGTCTACGGGATCAGCTGGTCAAAACCAAGTCCATGTCATTGCCACAGAATACCCAAGGAAGGACCACTGGACTGCCCCTCACCCACTAAGGCCAGTGCTGTAGGCACGCTCCTGGTGGGTCAGCCTCCCGCTCAGCTCAAAGAGCCGTCAGCCAAATGCTGGGAACAGGGGGAAGAACAGTGTTAAAATGGGGCTGTTGAGTCTTCGAGGCCGCCTCCAGGCCCGCTGCTCTGCCTGCACTGGTAGAACCTTTGTGAGCACCTGTCTGCACTCACCTCCTAGGTGTCCCATCAGGTCTATACCACTGAGCACCCGACCAAACATAAATCGTGTCATCCTCAGCGCAAGCTGCCATCGAGTGGAACTCCTACTCACGGAGAACCCATGCACAACAGGAATGGACTGTTGTGAGCCACAGGGTGTTCATGGGCTGATTTTCAGAAGCAGACCCCCAGGCCATTCTTCCGTCCATCTTAGTCTGGAAGCTCCGCTGAAACCCGTTCAGCATCCTACCAACATGCAAGCTTCCACGAAAAGACGGACAGCAGCTGCTGGTCAAGTGAATTGGCCGGGCATCAAACCAAGGTCTCCTGCATGGAACATAAGAAATCTACCAATGGACCACCACTGGCTCCTCTCCTAAACACTGCAGTTATCTTAAATCATACAGTCCTCCCAACCAGTCTATGAGGTGGGTGCTGGATTAACCTCATCACATGAAGAAACTGAGGCACAGAGAGGTTAAGTGATGTGCCCATGTCCACAAGGCTGGGAAGTAGCTGAGGATCCACGGCCAAAACACTGCCGATAAAGTAGCTAAAGTGAGTCGCGTGGTTTGACTCCGTGAGGAGCTAAGTATTGGATCCATGATCTGAGGGCAGTCTGTCACTGCAGCTCCCTCAGTGGAGACCCCAGACCAGATAGGAATACCCAGAACCAAAAACAAAGACTTTTCATTCGTGTATCTACACATACCAAGCCTTTCTCTGGCTAGCCCAAGGCTGAGGCATTTACCACTTAAGACCACATTTCTGAACAACAGACAGTTCTGTAAGTTAGTCATTTACTAAATATCCTCAGATAATCAATACCTCTTAAAAACATTTTCTCCCAGGAAGTTGTGTTAGTCCAAGCACTAGCTCTTATTAATAGGCTAAATTTTCAGTTCACTTGCTCTGTCCTCATCAAGCCTCTGCAGCATTGACAGAACCATGTGTTTCTTTTTGACACATGACTACAAGAAGCATGGTTTTGAACAAAAAGAAACAGAGCCCAGCACTTAAAAAGAGTTTAGCGTCGTCTATGTACATTAAGGTTTTTGGTAAATGTTTCAAGTGAATTACTGCAAAATGAAAGAAATCACGTGCTCTTTGAGACCTTCAGCAATCTGTCAATGAAAAGGGTGAATTTATTAATGATCTCTCAATTGACGATCAATTTGATACAGCTCTTTAGCTGTCTTCTTTAAAACTACAACCACAGGAGCCCTTCACCAGAGGAGCAAATCTAGCACGGTGTTTCATATACATCTTTGAGGCAATAAATAACACATTGTCACTATTTTCTGATAAACAGGCAATAAAATCAAGTTATCTGAATGCTTAAAAAAAATTTCCCTGTAAGTCTGTCATAAGGAAAAATACTTCACCTGAAATATCACAGCTTAAACATATAACAAAGGTCTTAATTTCAAGCATAAAAATGCCTCCAACTACCTGTGTCACTGTGGTTTGTACGTGGGCACTGGGCAGGCAAAAAGCACAAATTTAATATGTATCTGTATCTACATTAGGCATACAGACTGCCCCAAAATGTCATCCTAAAAATCATGAAAAAATTCAAAGCAAGAAAGTTTATTTAGAGAAAAAAGGAGATTATTCTCATATTCTCCCACCTACTTTATAAACCACAAAAAACGATTCCAGGTACAGGTTTCTAGAAGATTCCAGTGCACTGTCCTTAAGTTAGTGACTGTGGTCACTAACTCACACACATATTTTCAAGAAATCTCTGTCCTGGCACACTTGAAGAGGGAAAAGTTGGACTCTCTAGTCAGGACAATGATGTTTCACCTTATTTTCAGTCAATGGTGGGGAGGTAAGGAGACTCGATTTATGGTCTGTGTGACCACAAGCACACAGGGCTGGCATGGGTCATACGGTTCACAAACCTCTCTGACCTGGCTTGTCTGTAGTCAACCAGACCTCGGAGGCTTTGATCAGCCTCATTTCTGATCTTTGAAGACTCAGAACTAACAGTGAACAGCTTTCCGGCTACTAAAAACAGCTTTACGATTATTTTGGAAACTTAGCCTAATTTAAAAAGCAATGATACAATACCAATCTTTGATAGCCAACACTACTTTTGAAAATTAATTTCTCTTAAAGGAATCATCCTTTATTACTAACTGCATAGTCATATTGATAAAAGACCTTTTACCAAAAAAAAAAGAAAGAAATTGTTATTTACACCATGGAAATATTTGTTTCCACAGGAATTTAGTTAGTTATCTATTTAAATTATTTCAGTTTCTGAAATATACTTAGCTATCTATTTAAATCATTGAGTTTCTTTATGCATTAAAATGTTATCGTTCTTACCTTGGCCAATATCCCTATGAAAATAGCTCCCAAATTGAATTCCCAATAAATTAGGTTAATCATTCACCTTCATTAAGTGATTTAATTTCTTTAGTGAGCAATAAATGGTTCTTATGACATGCTTCTAGGACACAGGTACAAATGTTATTTTTCTTCATTAATTCACTCTCCTCCTGAGTACAAGAAGCATAACACACACAAGATAGTCCATTTATTATCTTTTGTTTTTGTAACTGCAGCGTCACTGCCAAAACTCTATTCCATTTAGTACAAATCCAACAATTCAGGCAGCTCTTTTCAATGACAGTTTCCTAGAAATATTAAAACTGGACTCAAATTCTTTCATTTCTGCTCAGTCTAAATACATATAACCATCAAGAAATTACCCAGGCACTCAAGAACAGAAGCTGCATTTTCCCAGTATTATTTTTAGATACTTTGTCATATATCAAACCTAAAACAATTACATTTTAAGAAAGGACAATTGGCTTCTACTGTATCTCTGGCTACGTAAAGAAAAGAAGATTGGTTAATATATAAAAGTCATAGCGTGGGAAGTGTAAATAGTGTGTTACCTGTATTTAGCATATGTGTTGCCTACTGAGCTAAACGTACCCTGGTGGTCAAATTCGCACGTTTAAGTAACATTTCCTACAGCTCTATAAGGCTGTAGGAGCGGTACACCACCTCCACGGAGGTGTGAAAACGAAAACATGGAGGCGAACAGGCAGACGGGAATCCAACCAGATCCACATATGTGGGAACAACTCGGAGAGCATCGTCCCTTTTCAAAGGCTGTACGAGAGAAAGCATCCCAGATGGTGAATGAGGACGAAAGGAAGCATACCTGTCAGAAAACAGAGCCAAATAGTTTCCAGCCAAATTTGACTTAAGAAAATATATACATTAAAACAGATGCAGAAAGTATGCCTAACCATTGTGCAATTATACGCAAACACATTTCTATTAAATGCATAAAGAATTTATACTATCAATTATGCATAGCATATTGTCAAATAAAACCGTAAATAGCCAGAACCCCAGGGGGAGAGTCTGGGGGAGGGATAGGGCCTGGGGGAAGGGGAGACTCTGGGGAAAGGGAGAGTCTATGGGATGGGGAGCACCTAGGGAAGGAGGAGAGACCGAGGGAGGGGGAGAAACTGCAGAAGGTGCAGAGTCTGTGGAAAGGTGAGCTTGACTTTTCTGGATAATTGAAGGCCTGTTCTTTTAATTGGAATTTTCATAAAAATATCTAAATCCTGAAAGATTTGCATAAAATATATACACTTTTACTATGTTATTTAAAGTATACTGAACAAAATTAAAAATTTTTCCAGCGACTAAAAATGAAAATTGTGACCATCAAGGATCACTAAGAGGGGCAAAGAACTACTCCTTTTCCAATGAATCTCCTACAGGGCTGTGTTCTCAATATTACTTATTTTTTTCCATGCTTTTTTTCCTTCCCCTTTACTATTATCTGCTATCACTTTTCACTGTCATCCCTGCGTGTTTCCTCTACTTCCAATTTGCTACTTTTAATTCGTGTAACTTACAGATACTCATGAACATTACAACTGTGTACTGACAGAAAAAGAAAATTTTCAATGGTAAGTGAGGTATCCTCTATCAACCAACATATTAACCCATTATATGGATACACAATGTCTTTTTAGCCTTTCAGATTCTTAGCTCTGCTCTAGAAAAATCATGATGGTATTAATGGTGTCTAGGTAGCTGAGGTTTTACTGGATTTAAAGAAAGATACAGACATTTTTATTAATGTCCCAATGCCTTATTCATATACTATCACATTAAATCATCTAGAGTCCTGTAAGCAGTAGGTATTACCTTTTCACAGATACTGAAGAGACAGGATAAGGGTAAGACACCTATAAGATATTTATATTTATCTTATTTGTCCTAGGCTTAGCAAAAACGGGGCTGCCAATTCTTTGTTTTACCTCCTAGATTACAGTATATTCATATAACAAACCCAGATTTAAGTTGCATTTTTGGAACCAAACACAATCATGAAGAAAGGCAAATTATTTTATGGTAAGTTAAAGATAACCGTGAGAAGCTGTCCAAAACACAAAAATTGCAACAGCTATTACCCCTTGTCCAGGCCTACAGGCTGGAGGATAATTAGATTATTGGAAAAGACTTAGGCAGGGGACTCTGAAATAAACACAGCAAAAGCAACCCCATATGACTGTGTAAGTTTGTAAGAATTGATTCACTGCCACCAGATAATGTGGGCCTGTGGAAAGCAATACTAAGTGTATGGTACACGTGGTGCATTTGGGAACTGTCTGCAAAAGGCTATACTTCAAGCGGCTGGTGCACTCAAACTGCCAACCTTTTAGTTAGCAGCTGCAGCTCTTAACCACTGCGCTACCCAGGGTTGCCTCAGTGGCATAGGGAAGCTGAATGTGGAGAACACAGATCCTGCCCCCCACTTCCAAAGTCCCCTATGTGCTGGGCATTTTCTATACTCATAGATAGTCCTTTTCACTATCTCACTGTACACTAGTCCCTGTTCCTGCTTATTCACTTTGAAAAGATTGTACTTTTTAAAGTCAGCCTTCGCAGACTTGCCAGTTTTCTTACCCTGGCTAAGGATTCCTGCATCTCACAGACGTCCACACCAGCGAAACAACACCACAGTGTCCTGAGTCACCACAGAATGGCCCCCTTCCGAAGCTGCCTCAGTTTCAGTGGTGATGGCTATTTTTAATCACTGATGATTTACTTAGAGAAGATACTTGAAGGCATCACTATCAACCGATACATGACTTAAAAAGAAACCCAGTTACTGACGACTGATTCAATATGTTGAAGACCACTCTATTTTTTCAAAATAGAAAAGCTATAAAGATGGAAATAATAAAGAGTTACTGAAATGCAACCACCCTATGCACAAGTCAATTGCACCACTGGCAATGCAAAAAGCTAATTAAAAAAGATACTGAAAATCAATGGTATTCCACCACTAATGCCAGCTAACAAAACGACAGAAAAGTATCTCCATTCCCAAGTGTGCCAACAAAAACAATCAACATCCTAGAAGCTAATATAAAATACAAAAGGATCTATGCAAAAACAGATAAAAACCTTATAGAAGCAAATAAAATTTGTAGAAATTTCAAAATATGCCATGTTTTTTTCTTAGAATAGGCAAGTTTTACAAATATCAACATATTGAGTCTCCCTAAGTTAATTTATTAATGTCAGTCCAATGAAACTGCCTAAGGTATTATTTTTTTAAGCTAACAAAAATGATCATAATATTCACCTAATACAGGAGAATAGGAAAAAAAGATCATTTTTGAAAAAACAAAAGTAATAGGCACGGGGTGGGTAGGAAACAACTACATTACATAAAACATATTATTTAGTCACAGTACCTAAAGCAGTAAGGGTACAGGTCAGGAGTATATAAACTGCTCCCTGAAATCCAAGAGCAGAGATGCAGTTCCAAATATACATAAAATCTTAGTGTATGACGGAGATTGATTCAAAACAGAAAAGATAAATTTTCCAGTAATAAAATTAGATGCCCACCTACCTCAAAACAGACATCAAAATTAATTTCGGATATATTAAATATTTAAACACAAAAAATTAAATCCATAAATGTACTAGAAGAAAATAAAACTGAATGTCTATATAACCTCAAGGGTTAGACGGCTTCTTTTAGATATTACTTCTAAGGCAGAAAGTCATAAGAAAGGACTAATTAAAATACCTAAGAAGAGCCCAGAAAACCAAAAAGCACAGTAACTCAGGGAAACACTCACTCCTGGTGGGACTGGAAATGTGTACCATCTTCCCAGAAGGCAAGTTGGCAGCATATGTCCCCAAATCACCTGAAACACCCGGCACCTCTGACCAGATAACTCTACTTCTGGGATTCTCTACCATGGGAACCAGGAGGCCATTGTCAAGACATACATTCAAAGATATACATCACACAGTTGTTTACAATTAGGAAACTGGGACAGAACTAAATTTCCAACAATAACTCATTTCTCAAACTGTACATATCAAAAAAACAGACTAAATAATGAAATACAGTCACCTAAGATGACAACCAAAAACCCATGGCCATCCAGTGGATTCTGACCCATAGCAACCCTACAGGTCGGAGTGGAATTGCTCCACAGAGTTTCCAAGGAGCACCTGGAGGATTCAAACTGCCGACCTTTCAGTTGGCAAACACAGCATTTAACCACTATGCCACCAGGGTTTCCTAAGATGACAACACAGTTCTGTGTGGACAAGGAAGAACATTAGGTGGGGAAAAAAAAAATCAAGCTTTAAAGAAGTATGTAGAAAGTTTTGTTTTAAAAGAAAAAAAGTACGTACAATGTATACACATATTTGCTTAGGGAAAGATTCAGAACAATATACATAAAATAACCAATTTTTAGTTCTTTCTGTATGATGGGATTTTAAATAAGCTTAATTTATTTTTAAATTTCTTTATCCTTTGTTCAAGTTTTTCCTAAAATAAACATGTGTCACCTGCATAATCTTAAGAGATGAATTTAATTCTACAGAAGAATCCTGATGGATACGGGGGAAAAGGTATAACAGAATTCCAAATTCTCAGACTCCAAACTTTCTGGATCCACGGTGACTAGATAAACCCCTAAAACTATTGCCCTCAGATAATCTTCAAACCTTAAACTGAGAGTCTCCTTAAAAACCAAGTAACAGTTTAGTTTAACTAATAAAGAACGTCTGTCTGCCTTGTGTATTGTGTCCTTTCAAAATCTATCTACATAGGATAAAACTGACAACAGCAACTAGAAAGATTAGAAAGGCATCTTAGGGGGCAGCTACTTTATGTTACTAGGGAAGGAAAAGCTAGGAAAGGCGGGTGACAGTGGTTGCCCAACTCTAAGAATGTCATCAATATCACTGAATTGTACATGCAGAAATTATTGAACTGGTGTGTGTTTTGCTGTGTATATAACAAAATAAATAATATTTTAGCAGATAATATTTTAAAAAGGTGACAAGAGTATCAACTATTTTTTAAATGTCAAACCAAAGAAAATCTTCTGCAACTACAGACGTACTATAAAGGCAGGCTAACCATATTAGTGCTTTTCCAAATCAATAAGACAATACATGAATAAAGCCATCCAAAAATGAAGAAATAACATGGGCAAAAATAAAATGGAAAGAAAGATATCTATCTTAACAAAACAGAATTATTCACCCTCACTAGTAATCCAAGAAATGCAAACTAAAATGACATGGGGATGTTATTTCACAGTTACTAAATTGGCAGTGATTAAAAAATTAAAAATATGCTGGCAATGGCTCGGATATGGGCATTTTCATACACTCCAAATGAAAATATACATTGTTATATTTTGATGGCAGTTTTGTAATAGATGTGGAAAGCTTGAACATGCAATATCGAACAAAAGAATGCACCTAAAGAAATCATGTGAAATGTACAGTGCATAAAAAACTATTCACCATTTGGTGAATGAATGTAAGGTGCAAAATACTGTCATCACTCCATTTTTTTTGTTGTTGTTGTTTTAAACCTATAAGCATAGAGAAAAAAAAGCTACAGGAATTCATGTAACAACCACTGTATTAGCTACATCTGGGCAGTATGACCGTGTGAGGAATAATGCTTTTTTATTCTACTGTACTTTCCACACTTTCTATGTAACATGAATATTTTCACAAAGAAAAAACATTAAATTCCCAATAATTTTCACTCATAATAGATAAAATTAGCTTTTCTTCAGTAACAGATATCACCAGCAAATAGAGAAAAAAAAAGGCAGTGGCAAGAGCAAAGCAGTAAAATAGGATTCTAAGATAACAGCAGAGTTTATTCCAAGCCTGGTTGCCCAACAGTTAAGCACCCAGCGGTTACTGGAAAGTCTGGTGGTTGGAACCTACCCAGCAGTCCATGGGAGAAAGACCTGGCAATCTGCTCCCATAGACATTACAGCCAAGAAAACCTTATGGGACAATCACATGAGGTTGCTGTGAGTTGCATAACTAGAGGGCACACAACGATGTGTAGCACAGGGGATGGGTTAGCTGTCACACTATTATTACCAAGAAGGACTTTACCAGCAAACACTTTCAAGAGGAAAGCAGAGATCAGAGTTATCAATCTATTAACCAACTGAAGAATCCGGGGTGCACGTCCAGGGTCCAAGTTCTCTCATCACATGCTCATGAACTCACACTCAAGACACCCATCCCTAAGGCTACAGCTCTAACACGGCCGGCAACACCAAGTTACACTTGTTGGACAATACACAGCCTTTCCACATCCAAGAACTTTTCCGATGTAAAGCTTCGCAAGCTCCCTTAGGAACTTTCACTCCAGAAATGAGCTAATCCATGAAAGCTCAAGGGTGACAAAATCCTCTAGAGATACCAAGAAAGCTCTGTGGGCATTTAATGGAGAGAGAGCATCCTTTCAGCTGGGGAAATCAACCAAAGCTTCCAGGAAAGAGTGGAATTTTAACTTAAAGGACGGGGCAGATTGATCATCTCCTTCATTCATTGGCTAGATGGCCTGTCTGTTCACTTGTTCAATCCCTAAACATTTCCTGAGAGCCTATGCTGTGTCACACAGTCCCCTTGGTGGGGACAGACACAGGTACGTGTATGTCACCTTCAAGCTGTCCTGACTTTAGAAAGGAAGACAGACATGCTGCAATATGGTGGGACTAAGGGAACACCGAGAGCGACACTGCTGGCAATCACGTTAAGAGTGAACACTCAACAGAGTGAAAGGCTTCCAAAAGAGGCAGAGAGCTTGGAGCTCAGAGCTTCCCAAGCACTCAATGGGCCTAGAAGTATAGTGAGCCTGAGAAAATGGGGTGTGCCAAAGCAGTGGGTCATCTTATGCTGATCAAGGGTTAGAGAAGAACCCCAGGAGGAGGGCAGAGCACAGCCCAGGGCAGCACACAACCTACCTCTAATCCCCTACTTCCATTTCAGAGATGGAGAAACTGAGGCCATGCCAGGATGCATTCATTTCTAAGGGCCACATCAGGCTGTGGCAGGATCCTAGGAGTTTGGATCCGCTCCCAACTATGTGTTCCCAGATCATTAGGGGAAGCACTGCAAGAAAGTGGTTCTGCGGCAGAGGGGTATTGGAGGGGCTGCCAAGTTGGTGGTGACAGAGAAAATGGGACTCCTTGCAGAGACAGCTCAACCAGACTCCGAGACTCCAGGGCCTGGGGTCTGGGCAAGACAGGGGTCAAAACGACTCTAAGGGTTCATTCCAAAAGGGAGAACCTAATTGGAAGGAGCAAGTAGAGGTCTGGTGTAGAGGTGAGGGGGGGGGTCCCTGGGATTTCTACCACACTGTGAGTTACCATACACTCGGTGCCTTGCCTTTAGGAATGGTGACAAGTCAGTGATGTCACACTGCTGGGCCTTCTCCCCAAGCCCCCTTCTCACCTCATTCTACTCCAATTAATTGTACAGGCCTCCAGATGTCCTCTAAACAACTTCTTAAAATAAATTTAACACTCTGACGTTTTGTAAACGCAATTGTGTTAGTGTCCACAAACTGTATAGAACTAACTAACAGAAATTTATTCTCTTGTTGTTCCGGAGTCTTGTCCATGGGTGATGCAAACCTTTGAATGCTCAGCTAACGTGCTGACTGGATGGCTTGCCTCAACTACTGGTCTGTGACTCTCCTTGCTTCTGCTATTTCTTAACTATTTACAAAGAGATTGCAGGCTTGATCACACAAAACTCAGCAGAGAGCACAAGCTCTGTGAAGCATAATTAAATGAGAAGTTGGACATACCAAACAAACATATGATTGTATTATTAACAGGCAAAGTATAATTAGGCCACATGGGTGTATAATATTTAACTGAAACTTTACCTTCCTATAACATGTGTAAAATGGGTTGCAAATGAGAACACATTTTTATAGAATATGTGCCTTTATTTTCTCTCACCACAACCCTGCATTAATTGTCAACTTTGTTTATCAAAATATGTTTATATTTTCAGTTTCCACATTTCTGAGAAGTTCATCATTACTCAATCTACCTTATAATCGTAAGTAACCTCTGATTACATATAATAACAAAGAAGTATCTAAACAATCACCAATTAATGCTTGACATCCACAGTGAAACTGAGCGTAAAAGAAATACATGGACCAAACCTATTCCTTTCTTCACTAACGTCGGGATTAATACACTTCTATCACGTTCTGAATGCAACTTCATCATATGATATTTCTGAAGGGAAAAGGGGCTTCATTAAAAACCAGGAGAATTATTAAGTCGAGTCCAAGTAAGAATTTTACACTTGAACTTTACACTTGAATGTAATTATTGAAGCTGCTGTTCAATATTGAATGCAATTATTGAAGAATTTTACACTTGAACGCAATTACTGAAGCTGCTGATTGCTAACGCTGTCTGTACATCTGGGCAGTAGATAGACACTGCTCAGTATTACAAGAATTTTTGTAAGCTTGCATGTTTTTCTTACATACATTCTCAAAAAAAAAAAAATAGTTCTAACTGGCTTGTGCTGCTGCAAATTTTCCTCAAAAAATTTTATTTTACTACAGCCCTTTATCTTTATCTTCAGAAAACAGAGTTTTGTCTGTGTGGCTTTCAGATGTAATCGGAGGCCTAGGATTTACTTTCACTTTGCCTACATCATGGCTCTGAATCACGAAAAACTTTTCCATTAAAAAAAGCAGGAAATAAAATAGTCAAGTGTGAGCATTTCATAGACACAAGGAAACAAGTACATGTAATTACCAAGTCACTGATATTTACTATTTTTCACACATCAAAGAAGTAGCACACAGCTGTTTCTCTGCTGCGTGTGTGCGTGTGCGTGTGCGTGTGCGTGTGCGTGCACCAGGCTACCCTCCGTCTCCCCTTTCTCACTACGTGAAGAACAGACACTATCAGTAAAATTATAAAAAGAGTTTCACCTGCGTGTCAGAGACCTGCTTCCCTGGAACAGTAAGTTTTGTGTGGAAAAAGCCTTAAACATCCAGGCTCCAGTCCTTGCAAACAGAATGAGGAAGAAGCTATTTTCCAAAATGAAATTTCATGGAATAATTCTTCCTCAAAGCAAAATAACTTCAGAGGCAGGCAGTTTGTGGAACTGAATCAACATCTGCTTCGAGTCACAAGGGCCACTGCATGTTGTGGGCTGGGCAATTTGCTGTTTAACCAACTTTCCACAAAAGCCTGGCAAAATGGCACGTGGAGACCCCAGGGCACAGGGGCTCTGCTCCCGGGTCATGGAGTGGCCTTCCCGAGAGGCTGCAATTCCAAAGCTGGCAGCCGGGCCTTCTCAGCACGAGGCCCAGTAAGGGGGCCCTCCTGAAGACGGGTACCTTCCTGGCAGACTCTCCACCAAGCATCCCTGTCAGGACACTTGGCCCCGATAGAGGCGGGTAGCGGGTGGGGGCTAGAAGGGGTGCTTGCTGCCCACATGGAAAGGTACACTTAGCCTCCTCTGAAGAGAGGGCTACTTCGGGGTGCATGGTTTGTGACAGCAGCAAGCTCACGAAGAAGCCGTATCTACCCCCAAACGCTGCCGCTCGCCCTGGGAATAAATCCTCCCTCCCGCCCCCTCGCCCGGCTTTCCAGCCAAGCTTTAGTGCCTCCATTATTGTGAATGTTCTCTGGCCCACAGCAAAAAATATTGACAAAATTCCGCTTTCCAGACAGTTATTGTCTCTGTATACTTGATAGCAGCCTTCAGAAGCTCACCTGCCAGTATTAAATTCTTGAGTTTGGGCAGAGGAGAGAGGGTTTGCCACAGCTCAAGCTCTTCTGCCGGAGCGGCAGCAAATCAAATTATTCTTTTCTTTCAATTAAACTGGGTTTGTGCCTAAACGAACAAAGCCATGGGCTCTTTTTTCCCACCCAGAGAACCGAAGGCATCACCCCTTCTGAGCCCTCTGACTCGAGCAAGATCTAACGGCTTCGTGTTTGGGATAACACATCATCTCATAACATCAAATCTACTTTATGTGGTTTCAGCCTCACAGCAGCGGGTACGCTGTGAGCAGGCCAGGGTGTGCGACGGGCCCCGTGGGAGCATGGCTTCCTCTGTCTCTCGGTCTGTGAGATCGCCCAAAGGTGCTCCCCTTTCTCTCTCCTTCTGCTTTTCTCTATCTCTGTCTCTCTGTCTCTCCCTCTCTTCCTCTCTGCCTCCCTGTGTTTCTGCGTCTGTTTCTCCCCTCTGTCTCCCCTTCCTCTGTCTCCTTTTATTCCGTTCTCTCTCTGTGCATCTTTCTTTGACCTCTCTCATACACAGATACACAGCCCTCGTACTCTAACTCATTCAAGTTTGAATGTCAGCATCACAGAAACCAGGGGTATGCCTGCTCCCAATTCTCCCTCTGTCCCTGTGGTAAGGAAGGACCCCTGCTTCCTATCAGCAGCCACAGGATTCACTCACTGCACAGGCATCAGACGCACACACCGTGAGCCAACCCTGAACAGGACCCGCATCTCCTTCATTTCCACAGAAGGGACACAATCTTGCAGCCCTGGTGGCACTGTGGTTAAGCCATCAGCTGCTGACCAAATGGTTGGCAGTTCAAATCTATCAGATAATTCTTGGAAACCTGTGTCCTATAGGGTCACTATGATTCAGAATCAACTTACAACAGACTTGGATTTTTTGGGGGTTTGAGATGCAATCTTAAGGAGTCCTGTTGGCACGTGGTTAAAAGCTGGGCTTCTAACTGAAAAGTCACAGGTTCAAACCCACTAGCCACTCCGTGGGAGAAATATGTGGCAGTCTCTTTCCTTAAAGATTATAGCCTTGGAAACTATGCGTCAGCTCTATTCTGTCCTACAGGGCTGCTGTGAGTCAGAATGGAATGGATGGCAACAGGTTTGGTCCGGACCCCGTCGTTCATAGGAAATAGCCAACTAACAAATGCTCCATTTGGCTCTGTATTCAAAATGTCTGTGTCAGGGAAGCAAGACCGGAAACACCCCATCTCCGTGGACACATTCTTGTGAAGATGCTCTAACAGCTGGTGGTCTGTAAGGGGTGGGGAAGCCAAGTCCGCAGGCGAGTGGGAGCTTCCCACAGCACCAGTTCTGTCTCACTGAGCTCCACTACAGACAGCCAGCCAAGATTCAACACTGAGATGTGAGCAGAAGGGCATTCAGCAAAAGAAAACACATTTTTTTCCTGCTGTGGTCTATAAAATGGGCAAAAATTCTAGAACTGGGTGCCTTTTGTTAAATGACACAATTAGGAATAATTGTGATCAGGAATAATAAAATGACAGTTCCTTTCTAAGGAGACCACCGGTTGAATATAAGAACATTCACACCTCTAGCACCTGCCTGGGTAAGAAAAGAATTTCCCAGACTTCAAACAAAAAATTTCTAGCTTCAGAAAACAAATTTCATAGGAGACAAGCAGAAAACCCCCTAAAATAAAATAAATCAGGTTAATATTACCCAAAACCACATGCTCTGCCATCGAGTCACTTGCGACTCATAGCGACCCAATAGCTCAGAACAGAATGGCCCCATGGAGTTTCCAAGGAGCGCCTGGCAGATTTGAACTGATGACTTTTTGGTTAGCAGACACAGCACTTAACCACGACCCTACCAGGGTTTCCAGGATAATATTAGAAGCCAAAAATCCAAGTTTTAAGAATTTAGTATTTTTCCAACCATCATAGGAGACAGCTCAGCACCCCACCCCCCAAAATTGTGACCCTTTATTTTCCACAGATCTCGTATGTCTAAGTGTTGGCAAAGAATACAGAATGTACCATGGACTTCCAGAAGAATGAACAGGCCTGTCTTAGCAGAAGCACAGCCAGAGAACTCCGTAGAAGCCAGTATGGTGAGACTGTTTCACATACTTCAGACAATGTTATTAGAAGGGACCAGTTTTTGGAGCAGTACATCATGCTTGGTAAAGCAGAAGGTCAGCAAAAAGAGAAAGACCCACAATGAGATGGAAGGACACAGCGACTGCAACAATGGGCTCAGACACATTAATAATGGTGAGGAAGGTGCAGGACTGGGCAGTGTTTGGTTCTGTTGCACAGTGATTGCCACAAGTCAGAAACAACTAGATGGCACCTAATAGCCTATGTCTACCTAAACATAAAAAGCATGACGTAGTATCATAAAAGCTAAAATGGTATTTCAAATGCCAATAAAATAGTAAAAAGCTCACATGGATACAAATTTATAAATTTCGTCATTTCAGAGAGACTAAAACACCTGTTGGCCGTATTTCATATATGTATTTCCATCGCATTAGGCCGCACTGGCTATTTTCCTAAATCAAAACTTCTAAAAATACCAATGTCAGATCACCTCCTCCATGCTCTTTTCTATTTTACCTAAAGGTAAAAAGTAAATCCAGTTTCTCTTCACAGAGTATAAGCCTCATTTTAATTTGTGCAACAGTCCTTTCGGTAACAATGCCTAGTTAAAACATCCATTAAAAGTCGGTAGCAGACACTTAATGGAAGGAAAATCAAATGGGGCTGCACTGGAACTCCTTCATTAACTTTTAAGGGTTCTTGTCTCCTATCGTGTTAACAGAGAAGGACAGAAAAAAGAGAGAACAGAGAGACGGAGACAGAGAGATACAGGAAAGGAGCTTTCATTTATTTAGGGTCAGATAACAATTCTTCTAAAAGAATTAGGTCAAAAATCCTTTGCTTTTTAAGCCACCTAAACCAATTCTTACTAAACTGCAACCTCAGTTTTGTAATTATCATCTGGCTCTTAACAGGTTCTTCACAGGAAAACTTACCCTTAATTTAGGGTAGAACTGGAGATTGAAGTCTAATGCAATAGAGAAGCCCTCACAGTGCAGAAAACCCCAAAGCATTCTTTACCAAGAAAAATCAAAGATAGGCAGGAGCCCAATAAAAGCAAGGCAACAAAATCATGAAGACACACCTCCAACCCCAAAGTCTGACCACCAGCAGACCTCAGCCCATCTGACACGTTCCCCCCCTTGTTATACGGACTCATGAGACCTCATCTGCTAACTAAGGAACAATGTTAGGGCAGTGTGGACATTGCCTTAGTTAACGGACAATTCCCCAGCACGGTAACACTCGGCACTGCCACATAACAGCCGGGGCCATACTGCCCATCATGTGCCTCACGCCCTCCCTGGGACATGCATACTACATGCTTTCCCCTAACTTCCTGTTTCCTGTTCAGTAACCCCATCCCTCCAACAAACATTACTGTCTCTGTTTTCATGACATGTTACTGCGTTAGCTGCTGTTGAGTCCTGATCCATGTTTGTTATGGCATTTCTCTACTTCTTCAAAACGTACCATGCCTTTCTCAATATGCAATTTGGTTCATTATTATTATTTTGGCAGCACTCTGGTTACAAAGCTGGGTTAGAACTGTTTGGTCTGAGACCTATTTTTGTCCTCAGTCCTTTACTTTCAGGAATAGGTATGCTGTGTTAGAGCTCAAAAGCCCGCATGAAAAAAAAAAAACAAAATGAACCCTCTACTGTCGAGTCAATTTCAACACACAGTGACCTTATAGGTAAGAGCAGAACTGCCCCATAGAGTTTCCAAGGAGCACCTGGCAGATTTGAACTGCCAGCCTCGTGGTAAGCAGACATAGCACTTAACCACTACCATCAGAGTTTCCAGGAAAGGTAAAACCATGCAAACTGAACTTAAAGGAGGATGGTGCACACATGAAGCACATACAAATATTTTTAGACTTTCAAGCTAATTTAGGGTGGCTAACTGAAAGATAGATAAACTGGCAGTGCAGCAGTTACAAACTATGGCTGCTAACCAAAAAGTCAGCAGTTCAAACCCACCAGGCCCTCCTTGGAAACTCCACAGGGCAGTACTAGTCTCTCCTATTGGGCTGCTGTGAATCAGAATCCACTTGATGGCAACAAGGTTTGAGTCAAAAGACAAGGGTCCCTGAAGTTGCTAACTGAAAGGTTGACGGTTCAAACCTGCCAGCCACTTTCATGGCAGAAAGACTTACCAATCTGTTATCATACAGATTACAGCCCTAGAAATCCTATAAAGCGGTTCTACTCTGTCCTACAGAGTTGCTATGAGTCAGAATCGACGAGTCAGAACACAAGCTAAAAGATTTACAAGTAAAAACAGGTGGTGTTTGTCATTCTTTTAATCTGAACGCGCCTTCACGATCTCTCTTGAATATGCTAACAAATGCCACTGCAGATGTGGAAGGAAGAGGGGACTTTTTGATGGCATTTGCAACTACAACTCCAAATTTTGTTCTCCCTTCAGACAAACCCTGGTGCTGCAGGGGTTAAGTGCTATGGCTGCTAACCAAAAGGCTGGCAGTGGGAATCCAGCAGGTGCTCCTTGGAAACTCTATGGGGGCAGTTCTACTCTGTCCTATAGGGTCACTATGAGTTGGAATAGACTCGATAGCACTGGGTTTGATTTTGTTTTTCAGACACCACAAGAGCTACCTGCTGCACAAATCCATCCCTGACTGCTGGCCTATTCCCCAACTCTGGCACTGCTCGGACTCCCAGTGCTCAGACTGGGTAATCTTTCTTGCTTCTGATTCTCCATAACAAGCTATCTGACATTCACTTGTAACAGACATTACTTGCTGCATCATTAATATCTAGGTACACACCTCACCTCCCTGACTAAATCTGTAAGCTCATTGAGGGCAACACGCTTCTTGTTAATCTTCGTATTCCTCAAAATCTCTAAAAGAACTGTCTCAGGACATGGTAACCAAAAAACACTGAACCAGATGCCATCAAGCTGATTCAGACCAATAGCGATTCCGTGTGTGACAGAGTAGAACCATTCCACAGGATTTTCCTGACTATAATGGTTATGGAAGTAGATCCCCAGGCCCTCCTCATGCAGTGCTGCTGGGTGGGTCTGAACTGCCAACCCTCAGATTAGCAGCTGAATGCAAACTGTTTGCACCAGTAAACCAAAAAAGGTAAAAAATTAAAAAAACTCAAATTGTTGCAATTGACTCTATTCCAACTCACAGCGACCCTTTAGGACAGAATAGAACTGCCCCATAGGTTTTTCAAGGAGCACCTGGTGGATTCCAACTGCTGACCTTTGGTTAGCACTCAAATGCCTTATCAATGCACCACCAGGATACTAAAAAAGGGGCTGCTGAAAGAATAAAGTCAATCAAGTCACCCCATCTCATTGCATGCAATGTTCCTATTATCAGAGGGCATGCAAAAATCCAGGAGGAAATAAAATGGGGCAGTGCAGTTAAGCCTGCAATACCTGCATCACCCCTGACTATAGCCAATATCACCCTTAGGTCCCCAAGGAGAGGTACAGACACAAGCTCTAGCTCCCTTCTGGACCACGTGCCAGGTTCCCTGTACCTACAAACTCCCTGAGACTACCCCCAGACTTCAGAGGCTGCTCCTCCAGCTCTATCCTCTTGTAGATTAATGCACCCCTATATGTGCTCAGCCTAGGGGCAGTGGGGCAGGTTTACAGGCCAGCCCACCACACACTTCTCCTGAGGCCCCACATAGCGGGAAAGGCTACAAGACTAGGAGGAGAAAAGAATGAGTTTTAAGAACCTGGACCCAATAATTTTAGAGACAGATGAGCCTCCAAATACTTAGTATCAGCTACTGGAAATCCTGGGAGACAGTGGTGGCTCAGTGGTAGAATTTTTGCCTTCCATGCAGGGGACCCAGATTTGATTCCTGGCCAACACACCTCCAGTGAGCCACCACCTATCGCTCAGCAGAGGCGTGCATGTGTCCGTGATGCTGAACAGGTTTCACGGGAGCATCCAGATTAAGAGAGTCTAACAAAAGGGCCTGACCACCTATTCCTAAAAATCAGCCAATGAAATGCCTATGGATCACCATGGTTCAGTCCACAGCCAATCACAAGGATGGCATAGGACTGGACAGCATCACATTTTTTTGTGCCTGGGATTCCCATAATTTGGCATCTGACTTGACAGCATCTAACAACAAAATAATAATCATAAAGCCAAGCCTATGGCCATGAAATCCAATTGGCAATCAGTTCTTTCCTTCACTAGCCCTTGCCCACAGTAAGTCACCGGTTCTCAAGACTGACATGACTTCACCTCCATCATCTCCCAATATAAAAATGGTAGATCTATTAATATTTGTCCTAAAAATGCTGGACCCTATTTAGGACAATTGTGTAGCTACAGAATTTCTACGATTTATGTGGCAGATGTCAGCCATCATTTTGTTTGAAGATGATAAACTATAACCCAAACCAAACAGGGGAATATTTTGCTACCGAGGTGTTGAATTTCAAAAAGATGAACTGTAACACCTATTTACCAACATCAGTTTATTGCACTGAGTCACAATACTGCAAGTTTCTTGAGGACAAGCAACTTGCACATCCTTCTTTGGACCCTTCACACAGAACAAAGTTATCAGAACCTCACAGCTGATTAATGAACACCTGTTCATAGAATCACTCTCTAGTAGGATCAAACAACCGTTTCACACATCACTGTATAACTAACAATGGCCAAGTTCAAAGTGGCCAGTGGTCAAGATGATACTTTGTTAGTTGGTCATCACTAACAATACTGGTGCTTGTCAGGCGACACTGAGTTGTTTTCAACTCAGAACCACCCCACGTAACAGAGTCAAACTAGCCCATAGGGTTTTTTTTGGCTGTAATCTTTATGAAACAGGTCATCAGGTCTTTAACCCACAGAGGCACTGAGTGAGTGGCACCACTAGCCTTTCAATTAGCACTTAACCCTTTGCACTACCAGGACTCCTATTATCAACAATAGCCGTATGTCATCAGTAACAGTAATATATAATTTTCCCTGGGGGCTATCTTCTGTGGGCTGAAGAGTGCCTCCCAAAAATTCATATCCACCCAGAACCTCAAAATATGATCTTATTTAGAAATAGGGCCTTTGCAGAGGTAACTATTATATCAAGATGAAGTCCCAGGGGATTAGGGGGGGCACTAACTCTAACACCTTAGTATCCTTATAGGGAAAGGAGAGGATACAGAGACACAGAAGAAAGGCAGCCACGTAACAATAGAGGCAGAGACTTGAGTGACAAGACCACAAGTTAAAGAACATCAAGGAGTGCCTTTCTAGGAGTCACCACGAACTGGAAGAGGCAAAGAAAGATCTTCCCTAGAGCGTTCAGAGAGAGCGTGAGCCTGCTGACACCTTACTTTCAGACTTCTAGCTTCCTGAGCAGTAAAAGAATAAATTTCTGTTGTTTTTAGTCACTTGGTCAGTGGCAATTTGTTGCAGCAGCCCTAGGGAACTCAGAAAACATCCCTGCATCATGACATAACAGTCTAGCAAGACCTGAACAGATGCTTTTACTGACTTAGGAAAAACTACTACCCTCCCCTCTGATTTTATTTGTTGTGAGCATCCCTTAGTAATCAAAGAAGTTAGGTAAGAGAACCATACACAAAAAGAAACAAACATCAGTGGCCAATTATAGATGTGAAGTGGCCAATTTGGTCCTCAATGCTCACAAGGCATCCTCTCTGCCAGCACCAACCCTGTTCTCTACTGATTCCCAACCTGGGAGAGGGAGAAAGGAAACCAGTTCCTGCAACCTCCATCCTTAACCCCATCAGCAGTGGAGAAGTAGCCATGCTGGAGGGCAAGATAGCCAACCTGGCCAGCAAATCCTACACTGTGTTCTGACAATGATGCTTCCTACAATGCTCTGGCTTTCAGAGGGGGAGGTACGGACTGAGAGGAGACAGCTTTTCTGGTCCAGGGATGCCACAGAGCCTGAGGAGCAGACGAGCCTACAGCTCCGGAATCTGGAACTCACAGGTTCTAAGGGTGCAGAACACCTGATCACATCTCCTAGAGAGAAGACCCTTGTCCAACGGGAAGGTGTTCTCTTCACCACAGTGTTCTCAGCACCGAAGACAGTCAGCACTCAAACATCAATGTCAATGCCAACACTATCCGCAACAGCTTAAAGTTAGAAGAATCTGCCTTAATCCATTCATTAACACATGAATGGATAAATATAATGTGGTCTGTCTACACAGTGGAATATTATTCAGCCATAAAGAGAAATGAAATTCTGATACATGCTATGACACGGATAAACTCTAAAAATATTACGTTGAATGAAATCAGCCAGGCCATGAAAGGATGAATATTGTATCATCCCACTTACATGAATTATCTAGAATAAGAAAACACTTAGAGATCAAAGCTCACTAGAGTTTACTGGAGGCTGGGGGCAAGGGTGCATGGGGAGTAACTGATGACAGGGTACAGAGTCTCTGTTTCAGCTAACGAAAAAAAAGTGGAAAACAGACAGTGGTGATGGTGAACATAATTAATCCCACTAAATTGTATGTCTAAAAATACTTGAAATGACAAATGTTTTGTTTTATATACATGTGTGTGTATGTATATATATATATATACACAAACACATATCTATATTTCATTACAATAAATAATTAACAAACAAACAACAAAAACCCCAGTCAGTACTCAACAAATAACAGTGGACTAGGAATAGGAAAACACTATCAGTGGAGCAGCCAGCAGGAGAAGCCCTCCATAGCCAGGGAAGTCAGCTGGAGCCCTGCCCCCCACACGTGCAGATGCTGGAGGGTGGTCAATGGGGTACAGCAGGGTAAGCACTGTTTTCTACATCCAAACACTGACTTAAAAATAGAAAATACTCTGTTCATGACCCTCTGTTCTGAATGCATGGAGCTAAATGACAGGTTTGATTGGCTGTTAAAAAATTATCCAGTGACCATTAAGGTAAAAGTTGTGTAGGCTTATGTTTTGTAAAGGCTGTTAAATTCAAGATAGGATCCTTTTGTTGAAGTTTCAGTATCAAAGAGGAGAAAATGCAAATACACAGGGAGCTTCACAGAAGTATACAAGACTGTCTAATGTATACACCATTGCCCAGGACCAGATAGAAGTGTTACAGCAGTTCACGGAAAGGCCCCGTCGGCAAGGGCCGGAATCATCTGACATGATCTCTCTAACGTCAACAGGAATCTGCGATCTCAACTGGTCACAGCTAGAGGTGAAAACCGGGAGAGGAGAGCATCTGGGTGAGAGAAACTGTATATTCAGCAGGCACTGACAGGGTAAAATGGCCAAGATTACAGCACAGCGAGGCTGACATACACCTGGGTGCAAGTACCTGCATCCCAGGACACAGGGCCTAGGTTGGAAGAGGTTATTAAGTGGCCAAATTGTTAAGGAAATGCACTGACAAGTCTGAAAGCCATGGTTTTTTTTTAAAAAAATCAAATAATGGCACTTGCGATTCTATACTTCGATTATCTAAGTATTTCATAAAAATTCCAAACCATGCCCCCCCCAAAATGTAGCAACGTCTTTTTCTCTTTACAAGCCAACTCTTTGTCCTTGAAATTCACATAAACATCACTTACAAGGGAAAAAGTGACATGTCTAAAGCCAAGTGTAAGAAAGAGAAATAGGAAGCAGTTCTTTTTAATTTTTGTTTTTTAGTTCTGTAATTAAGACAGCAATAAAAGAATTTATGTTTGGCAAAACTACAATTTCAAAAATATCTCTATTTCTTAAGGTCAAAAGTTCCTAATTCTTTTTGAAAGCCAAGTTCCACCGATGAGTCAAGGAGAGGGGTGTCAAACTCTCTTAATACTGTTGTTCTCATATCCATAACACGTAACAAAGAAAAGGCAGGGAGAGGGGAGAGGATGACCATCAGCCTGCCAGAGATGTCAAACTGTCAAGAAATACAGGTTTTTCTCAAAACAGGAGAAACAGATGCTTGGCTTTCTCCCTTATGCTCAAAAGACATTTTCTTCTTATTTGATGTTTTTTGCATCTATTCTTCTAGTGTAAGTATATATTTGTCCTATCCATGGAGGAAGGGACTTAAAATCCATTTTTAAAAAAAATCAAACTTGAAGCTGGCTCAGAAAGATAGTTTAAGAGAATGAAAATCATTTTATAACCAATAGTTTAAAAATGAAATTTTTGTTTAGCAAATTAAACCAAGCATACAGTCAAGGTGTTCATATTCTGTAATAAAATTGCTATATGATGAACATTTCCAGAAAATGCCCCAAAATTCTCTTTAAGAAGTTCTAAATGAGCTTAGCCTTCAGGGCCCTTGAAATGTTAATCAAAAAACAAGAAAGAAACTTTAATGCTGAAATATCAACTACTCAATTAAGATCACTGTCTTAATAGATCAGGTTCTAAACAGGTGGATTCATTCAGATCCCCAGGAAATTTAAACTTCAGGCCCTTTACTTGTCCTCACCCTCTTCAAAGGCCTAGGAATCCCTGTGTCCACATGTTCTCATGGCATTTGCAAAACTACAGTACTCTCACTGGGGCTGGGAAACACTGCTGCCTCTTCCACCTCAACTCCCTGCCCCTACAGTTTCCCATTCATGAGGCAGTAGAACAGACCCTACGACCTTGTGAAATTTTGTTAAGGGGAGGTTGAACTGAGTATTAAGTTGTATGTTTCATGTCCCCAAATATCAGAAATAAAAGACAAATTTCAATTATTCATGCAAGAGAAACAACTATGTTATCTTTCTGAGAAGCCAAAACATGTAGTAAGACAGATCTGGGAACAAATTCACAATAACATGTTGTTTGTCTGGATGTCACCAGAGTTGATACTATGTGTTGTTATTTCTCTGCTCAGAATAATTAAATACGCGCACCCACACCTGATTTTAGATTCATAACTTTGTACTTCTTTTTTCTTACAGAAAACCTCCTAAAACTTGGTTTCTTCCCTGATACTAAACATGTTGGAACTACACCAAATGTCTATCTCACTGTAATCTTCATTTTCAATATGTGAGCTTGGTGGCTCCTTCACTCAGCTTGTGTTTAGAGACTCTGCAGAGACACTAAGCCAGGTCTCTGCCTTCAACAAGTGCTTTCACATCTTCTCGCTCCAGGACCACGCTACCCAATACAGAAAACCAACCAACCAACCCTGAGACTCACCAAGTAAACGTTACCCATCTCCACTTTTCTCCCAGAACACTGGAATTTCAGTTCTAGTTGGTCAAATCTTGGTGTTCTTAGAATTTTGGAAACCCTGGTGGTATAGTGGTTAAGTGCTAAATGGCTGGTAACCAAAAGGTTGGCAGTTCAAATACGCCAGGCACTCCTTGAAGACTCTATGGGGCAGTTCTACTCTGTCCTATAAGGTCATTATGAGTCAGAATCAACTTGAAGGCAGTGGGTTTGGTTTGCTTCATTTTTAGAGCTTCAGGGTGTCCCACATGGGCAGCTCCCAGGACTGCCTAACCAGCATCTATCCACATTATGGCTGGTGGTTTTATCACATACAGTGGTTATATGATGTACAAAAAAAACTCAGTGTCAGGTTACAGACACTTCTACAACCAGCCACACCTCCATCATCACCTCTCACACACACAGGACTGCAGAGCATGGTACTGACACGCAGGGAGCTGAAGGAGGTACAAACAACATATAAGCGTGTTCTAAAAAGCTTCAGATGAATAAATAAATGAGACACATAATGAGCGATTTAGACATCAGAAATGTTCCCACAAACACCACTAACATTTTTAACCTGACACAGTAGGGGAAAATCAGTGTGTCTTCCAAAATTACCCTTGTAGTCATTGGACAAACAGAAACAGAAATGAATAAAAGTGTACATTGTGTGTGTACATACATGTATCCAGATACATAAGTGTATGCATGTGGGTGTGACTTTTTTGTTCTTATTTCTTACATATAGCAAAGAGCAATGGGAAGATTTCCCACCTCAGTGCAGGAACTGCCAGGAAACACAACTTTTCAACAGACAGATCCCAGGGAGCCTTTGGTGGAAGTCTCTTTGTTTACAAGTCTACAGAAACTCAGGAACTAAAGGCACCATCAGCACTTCAAGGGTACTAGGGTTACTTAGGTATCCCAACTCTCACTCTCAACCTCAGGTAGTAAGAATTAGATCATAGTCCAAGGGAGATTCTAGAGAGACAGATGACAAAAACTAAAGTATTAGCAACCTCAGGATGGTTTACATGTTGAAGGACTCAAGCCTTCCTGGGTTAATTTTATGACTGTACCTATCTTAAACTAAATAACCTGTGTGACTTTAATCTGCTTGAGCATTCATATGATCTTAGGGAGTTTCTAGATGGTGCGAATGGTTCATGAACCCAGCTGTTAACCAAAAGGTTAAGTGGCTCAAGTCTACTCTGAGACACCTAAGAAGAAAAGCCTGATGATCTCTTGCCAAAAAATCCTGTGAAGCATATCTCTACTCAGACACACATTGAGTCCCTGGACTTGAGTCAACTCAAGAGCAACTGGTTTGCTCGCATTATGTTCTTAAATTCCACAAACCTTATTTGTGTCTATAAAGCACAGACAATAATAGGGTTATTATAAAAGCTAAATTACTTAATATGAATAAAGTATGCCAGCAATATAGTGAATCTAGTCCCTCTACAAATATCTATTGAGCACCTACTATATATCAGGCACTGTTCTAGGCAGTGTGGGGGTAACAACAAACAAAACAATAGTTCCTGTCTTCATGGAGGTGACACCACAGAGTACACGCTCACTGTCATAAACATTATCATCATCATTTTGACTATTATTATTATTACATGGTAGCACTTTGCAAAGGTGGAAGACAAAGCATAACGGAAGAACGGCACATCAGAGATTCCATAACTAAACAATTAAGTTCGTTCCTTAAACATGTTTCCTATCATCTAGTGACCCTGGGGTATAAATGTAACTTTGGGAAAAGCATTGGAAAGATGGTGACACTTGGTGGCAGCTTTCTCAACTTCTTGCCTGGCTACACTCCCTTCCCAGAAAAAAGAGGCATGAAGAAGAGACAATCACAAAGCAGCAGGTCACAACAAGAAGGAGAATTTCTAGAACTGAGCCTGTCCAAAAGACCTGCTTGCATTTCACAATTCTGAGGAAGGCCTTGGGGAAGCACAACACACCTGAATAGCCATCATCCTGATTAGGTGATGCTGAGCATAGTGTGAGGGTGAGGAGACCCCAACGCCCTTGAACTCTGGCCATCCATTTGGTTACGGCCAGCCTACCAACGTGTGTATACTCTGTATGAAGCAGACTTGCCTTGTTAGACACAGATGGAGACGGAAGGCTGAAAAGCAGGATCTGGCAAGGGCAAACCTGTAAGAACCCTGGCAGAGGGACACGTCTTCCCATCAAAAACTGGAAGAGCTGCTTTGAAAGGGCATTTGTCATCACAGTCGATCCCAGTGCAAGTGCGGAGACTTCACAACTGCCCTCGCCAAAGGCAGGAGGCAGATTACCGGTGAATTATGTAGAGGAAAAACAGGAAAGATAGGTGAAATAAATTAGAAAATGGATTTTTTGTTTGTTTCCCATATTCAATCCTGGTAACATTTATTTCATTACTCAACAAAACTTTTACATCCACTGGATGCACACTAAAATATTCTAGATAACGTTAATATTGATAACCATTTTAGTTTTCAAAATACTCTCCCTATACCACAAGATCCATTATTACCTCAGGGCCTTCTTCATCATTTGTCCTTTTCCTACAACTGTCTTGGAAACTAGCAGGTATTCAAAATAATTATTGGATAAATAAACCTGTGAACAAACAAACAATTGGGGAAACAAACACTTGAACTCTAAGAGGTAAAAATCAGTGCCGGTCATGACAAGTACCACTTCATAAGGGGGAAAAAAGTGCATGTTTAAAGACTGAGTGATCAAGAGTATAGCACTTATAAATTTTAACAATGAGATTAAAATCCACACCAGTGCACAACCGGGGTCCCTGGAAGGTTCCACAAAGGTAATTATGAGAGTCAGTAACCCAACTCAGCATGTCAAAAAGCCCAGGAAATTACACATCTAATATCAATATTTATTTCTTATTTCTACCCTCACTGTGTTCCAAGAAGGATTTAAAGCAGTTTGATTTATCTTTAGGAAAGCCACCTTGATTAAAACATCACTGTTATTTACACAAGAAAATGCATGTAAAACACTAAGTATTCGTGGTGATCAGAAATTCCAGTTTGCGGCTGTACATGCCTTTGATTATGAAAGAGGGAAAAAGCTCAATAATTATTACTCAATACAACCAGTTTTTCAATAGACACAATCTTTTGACACAACAGCTCTACTGAGAGAATGAAATAAAAGCACTGTAGTACGCCACAATGTCTAAAATTTATTTTTAAACCATCTAAAATACCACAGAAACAATTTTTCCCTTGAGTGTTTTATGAACAGCAAATGTGAGGGGAAAAGAATATTTTTACAGATACCCTTGAACTAAGTTTTCAGAAATATGTGTGTGTGTGCACACATGTGGGTGAAAATCTATCATCTTTTATAGAAAAGTTAATGGAAATATAAAAAGCCACACAGTGTTTTCTAAATGCGAGTTGCTAACCAACCAACTTGCATAAAAGCATAATAAGCAAGTCCATTTCATATCCAAAAGACATGAAATTTAATAGGAATAAACCTTCTCAAACAACAGTGTAAATGCTTTAGAAAGCAGTTGTTACTCCCTGCACAGAGCCAGTGCCCCATCCTCTGGAACTATATTTATTATGAGTTATTAGATTCTAGAGCAATTGTCCTCTAAAGACCACAAGAGATAGCAAAATAAATTCTCAATTGTGCAAAAACTTCACCAGGAACCTTACTAATGCCAAGGGGTCACTGAAAGCTAGCAGAGGAGATGGTGAGACGGGTAAATCAATGCAAGGAAAACAGGAGCACAGGGAGGAAGGAAGGGAGGAACTAGGAAGCCCAGGAAGTCCAGGGAAGGAATGCAGAGGGGAAACCAGTAACGCCCCCCACACAACACACTCTACAGGCTACCCTGTTTCTCTGGAGCCCCCACTTGTGGTTGTCACCAGCCACCCTGTGGACAGCCACCATCCATTCAAGACTGCACAGCAGTGACACTCAGAAGGTCCCACCCAACGTGCAGAGTATGTTTCAGCTTCACTCCGCATGTGTGGAGAGCGCCCAAGAAAATCAGCATCTTTCAAATCGCATTAAATGGAATGTTAACGAGAACAAAGCCCCAGGTGTGGACTTTCATTTCAAAGAGCTCTAAAGACATCAAAAGAACAGATATACGTGTACAAATAACTCTACCGTCTTCCATACCTCCTTTAGGGGTTCGTAAAAGTATTTTAAAAGTCAATTTGTTAATGCTTCCAACCACATCCATAAAGAAAGCCTTCCTCCACTCGGCACACAGACCCTCTGTGGTATAGGGTACACGCAGGTGCTCTCAACAACTCACACTCTGGAACATTCTTCCAGGTGAAAGAGTTACAGCAGCATAGGATAACCCCTTAGAAAAGGAAAAGCCCGGGAAATAGACGATCAGACCAACAATGAAGGAGGTAGTTTACAGGGTTCTTTGAACTCTAAAATTTAACGAGCTGCTGCAGATGCAGTTATGAGTTCGCTGCACTGATTCCTTCTATGTGCCCCTCACACTCCCCTAAAAGAAGTGGTCCCAACACATCTGTGCTAGTCACATGTCCATGACTGTACTTAACCAGAACGAACATGCATGGCATGGGCTTAAATCGTAGCACACTTTCTACTGACCTGCAATGATGGGCAAGGTTTTCTTTTTCTTACTGTTGTTTTCTTTAATTTCGTCATGAATACAGGCAGAAACACAGTGGAATGCTGCTAAGGGAAGTTTCCAGTATTTTATTTCCTAAGTCAAGGGCGCTGCTGTAGTAATTCCAGAACCTCCTTAAAAAAAGAAAATACTGTATCTTACGTGAGATATATGAGAATAAACTGGGAGTAGCATCTTACATGTTTTTAAATAGATAATCCAGTAGCTTTTGAGAGTACATGGGCAAAAAGAGAACTCCTCAAACAGAGTCGAATGTGAAGCCAGCCTAGAATTTCAGAACCTCTAAGGCTACAGCCAAGTGTATTTATAACCAGTCAGAGGCCAGCCCCCAGCTCCGGTCCAAGAAGACAGAGACTGGCCTACTGTGTCGGTGCCACTAGTCAAGGCCAGCTGTCCTCCTGCCACAGCTCCTAAGACCACAAAGCTCTGAAAACGCAGAGGATTTTCTTCATTTTTTATGGCAAATCTAGTCTGACCTGAGCTCACTACCCGAAAATCTGACCAGAACTCACATGAGGTCACAAACACTCTGTAAAACAAAAAAACCCATTGCCGTTGAGCTGATTCAAGTTCACAATGACCCTACAGGACAGAGTAGAACTACCTCATAGAGTTTCCAATAGGCATCTGATAAATTTGAACTGCCAATCTTCTGGTTAGCAGCCACTACACCACCAGGGTTTCCCATACTCTACTGACCATAAATGATGTGATTCCTCTTACATGCTACACAGAAAGATGCACGCATTTGATTAAGCCAAGGATGCTGCATAATAAACAGCATACACATTGGATCTCCTCCTAAAAATCCGAAAGATTCTGAATTCCAAAATAGATCCAGGTCCCCAGATTTCAGGAAAGGGATTGTGGGTCCTTGTTCTAACCATCTCTGCTCATTATCTGGTGTGAATGAGTAGGGGACCCATCCAGGCCTTCTTCACAGTTTACATGGCATGCTGGACCAGCCTGGGTGTAAATCTGAGTCAGAAAAGTCCCTTTTCTAATAGGCAGAACAACTGGGTGGAAAGAAGTGTGTCAGACACTTAGAAACACCTATCAAAGGAACTGATTGGAAATACAGAGAGATAAAAAGCTGAGTAAGACGAACCTAATTCTGAAATTAAACTCACTTTCTTGTGTTGTTGTACACTGGTAAGTCGATTTTCAACTCACAGCAACCTCATGCAACAGAGTAGAATTGGCCCACAGGGTTTCCTCTGCTGTATATCTTTACAGGAGCAGATCACCAGGTCTTTTCTCCCACAGAGTCACTGCTGGGTTCGAACTGCTGACCTTTCAATTAGCAGTGGAATGCTTAACCCTTGTGCCACCAAGGTGCCTTACGCTCATTTTAGACTCCCCAAAATGCATGCTAACAGCCCTACATGGTCCACAAGTCCATTAGCAAAACCAAGCGAATGGAAACCATAATCCAGGTTGTTCAAGTTCAAGGAGATGCTGTTACACGAAACACAGATCCATTGTGTTTGGCTTCGTTCATATAAATTACCTGGTGGACACATGACCAACTGAAGTAGAAACTAAAGGAAAAATGAATGCTTTGAAGGTTCACAAGAGGTAAGAATCCAGCCTAAATTACTGAAAATCAGTTATAAAATGAAATGCTTCAAATATCTAAATGCACAGTACGTGTGTGGAGAACATGGTTTACACATTAGCTAGGACAGCACTGATTACTAGAAACATCCTCTCAATATACACGCAATAGAAAATTGTTTAGCTAGAAGAAAAATGAAGTCTTGATTCATACTAGGACACGGATGAGCCTTGAAAACATTCTGCCGAGCAAAATACGCCAGACACAAAGAGACAACCACTGTAGGATCCCATGTATACGAAATATCAAGTAAGGCAAATACCTAGAGACCAAAGTCGATTAGTGGTTACCACGGCCCACATGGGAAAGGGAAATGGAAAGTCATTGCTTAGGGGGCCCCGAGTTTCTTTTATGGGTGACAAAAACATTCAGAACAGATAATGGTAAGGGAATGTACGGCTCGGCAAACATAACGTCACTGCACTATACATGTAAAATGGCTGAAATGACAAATGTCTTATTACACAGATTTCACCACAATAAACTCCTATTTGAAAAAAAAAATGTTCTTGGGATGACTAGCAGAGACACACGGCTCTTGGAAGAAGTCCTGTGTTGGAGACCACATCCACAGACTCTAGAAGAAACCCACACTGGGCTGGACTGTGGAAGACGGTGGGGCAGCGGAGGTTGCCGTGAAGGCCCAGCTAGCAATGGGCACTTCCTGTGTCATTAGACCCTCTGCCTGGAGCCTAACCCAGCCAATGCCATCTCCACTCTCCACCAACAGGATTTACCAGTTGCCACTGAGTCAATCCTGAATCATGCTGACCCCAGATGTGCCACAGCAGAACTATGTTTCATTGGTTTGCAGTGGTGGAGTTTTCAGATGATGACTGCCAGGCCTTTCTTCTGAGGCGCCTCTGGGGGGATTAGAACCTCCACCCTTGCGGTTAGCAGCCTAATGCTCAACCATTTCACTGCTTGTGGCCTCCAAAAGGTTTGAAGCTACATCCCAACTCATGCATACATATGGGCGGATCAAAATCACTACCAAGGTGCTTCCAGATTTGTTGCATCAGAGAATTAATGGGTTTCTTTAAACGAACTTATTCAAATATCAGATAGACAGTTAATTCACTTACTGTCATCTAGTGGTCTTGGACGGACTAATCAACTCTAAATTTAAAATATATATATATATATTGCTGTCAAGTTGATTCAGACTCATGACAACCCCATTTGTTACAGAGCGGCACTGCTTCACAAGATTTTCTTGCTTGTACTCTTTATGGAAATAGATTGCCACATGGTGCCTCTGGGTAGATTTGAACCTTTAACCCTTAGATTAGTCATAGAGTGTAACATCTGTGCCACCCAGGGACACTATAGGACACAAATATGGACTGGGGGCCAAATACCGTGTTTAAAGGAGTTTTCCATCCTTTGTTCTTATTTTTCTTAGAATGCAAAAGGGGTTTGTCTGACACCAGCAAACGACAGGAGAGTCAGGGAAGAAAAGCAACGTCGTTTTAATTTTGCACGCATGATGTTTCAACCACTGAGGTCATACCTGCATGTGATGACTGACAACTTTTCAGCTTGAGTCAATGCAAACAGCTGCTGGTTTGATTGCCTAGCAACTAAAAACTGATGGATGGCCCTTAAGATGGATAACTACCATAAATCACCTCATTCAAACTCTCAAAGAAAAAAATTAAAAAACAATGGTTTTCCTGACATTTGCTGCACTCCGTAAGTTGCCATGATAAATTTGGTTTCCTTCTGGATACACAGTGGCGGTTGCAGGAGTTGACTCACTCCGGTTTCGGTTTCCCGTTTTCTATATTTCCTGGCGCTCACAGCGCCTGGGTAAGGTGCGCTCCTGCTGACGGACCACTCTGTCAGCACAGACTTGATCCAGGGGTGCCTGTCAGTCACTGTGCGAAATCGCTCATCACCAAACAGCTCTTAATCAGGAAACAGCGGTCCTACATCATAAAGATGGCAGTGGGCACGATGCATTAATAACAGTTACAATCTATTTAGTGTAATGATCTGACCTCGGCCAACATTATAGGCGCCATGATTCATATGAATTTGATAAACTACTTCCTGTTTGTAGACATTCCATATGTTCCTAAAGGGCAAAGAATGTGCTTCTAACCTGCAAGTAAATACTGATCTAGAAACCATACCAGGACTGACAAGAAATCTTGGTGTTTACCCTGCAAACACCCAACACCATCACAGCAGTGTGCGTTTCTACCTGATGTTTACCCTTTAAATACCCAACACCATCACAGCCATGTGCACTTCTACTAGTCAGCATGAAGCGGTGGAACTGATCCCCTTGTTTCTCCAGATGTCATTTCACTATTCTTTGCATGAAATTCAAAAGCAGGTGCTGGTCATTCTTTTCATCACTCGTGTGCCTCCCTTTAGTTGCCAGTCCCAGGAAAACCAGTCCACCACCTGGACTGAGTTAACAGTTTGAGACAGAAAGAAGCTCCTGGTTTCTTCTTTATTCATCTAATACAACCAGCACCTCTTCTCAAAAAAAACCACATCAAAGCCACCGTCACTGAGTTGATCCCAACTCACGGCGACCCCACGTGCCCCGAAGTAGAACTGTGCTCCATGGATTTTCGTGGCTGTAATCTTTCAGGAGCAGCTCATCAGGTCTAGCCTCAGCAATGTCATGGGATAAGTTTGTACCACCACCAATTTCGGTGGTGGATCAGAGAGGGAAGTGACCAGCACCCGGGGTCTGCTCAATGTGATATTTGCACTTGTCTATCCTTGAGGGATGTGGGGTGCTCAGTGCACCAGGTCCCTGTGCTGGGTTCTGAGTGCAGGCAGAAAGCAAGAGGGTGATCTTTGCCCTCAGAGAGCTTAGCATCTACAGGGACACCAACAGGCCAGCGTACCTTTCTACAACCAGGGACAGGAGCAGTGGCAGTTGAGGGGCAGACTCCTTGTCCTCCAGGAGGCAGACCCAGGTTTGATTCCCGGTCAATGCACCTGACTCACAGCCACCACCCATTTGTCAGTGGAGGCTGGCATGTTGCTGAAAACATTTCAGCAGAGCTTCCAGACTAAGATAGACTAGGAAGAAAATCCCAACAACCTACTTTGAAAAATCAGCCGGTGAAAACCCTGTGGATCACTGTGGTCCAATCCACAACTAACCATGGGCATAGCACAGGATCAGGCAGCATTTTGTTCCACTGAGCATGGGGTCACTATGAGACTGGGGTCAACTGGAAGGCAACCACCAATCCCCACAGCATGACACCTAGTACCATGGTTCTGATGGCAGGTACTGTGTCTGCTTTCACAGGGCAAATGTCTCACACCATCCAACTATACATATCACCCTCACTGGGAAATGATCAATACTAAAAGGAGTCCTTTTTGTTAAGTAGATTAAATATTCCAAGGAACATTTTATATTTCAAAAGTCAAAAAGGGTCTTGTAGGACACAGAACCAAGGAAAACTCTCTGCCAAGGAGAGCAGAGGGCACACATGGAGCCTCCAGGCCACCCTGTCTATAGGTCATGGGACCCAGCATCTCCAGAAATGCCACAGAGTGGCTCCCCAGGTGTCAGGGATCACCACCAGAAGAGAGGTGCCAAGCAGGTTGGGGTACCCTATCAAAACATACTGCCTAGGTCTGACTGAAGCCCCCTCACTCACTCCAGCAGTACCTCCAGCTACCCTACCCACCCAAACTCCTGCAAAAGGGGACTCCAGCACAATGTTGTGACGCATCAGAACAAAGTAGGGGAACAAGAGCTATGGCCTGAGTCGCCAATACATGCAACCAGGAATATTATCAATAAAGTCACCCCTCATTTTCTCTTTGTGTATACCTGCACACAGGACTTCTGGGGTCTGTGCCCCAGGAAGACAATACCACTCACAGTAAGAGCCCAGTTCAACAATTTTCTAGGAACATAGCTCCAAGAGTCAATCATTGAAAGGGTCAACTTTTGAGGCCCTGATTCCATATATTAAGCTCCCTTGGAACTCCTAGTTGAGTGAATGTCAATAACTATACCATATTGAAGCAAAACGAAAAAGACTGATATTAATTAGGTGGATAAGGCTGTTCTACCGCACACGCCACAACCTCTAGGCATAGAAAATAACTATGCACCGTGTCCAGACCCAGAAAAATGTGGCTACATTTGTCCTTTCTAAATATAAATGGCCACCGTGCATAGCTGCAGAATGAGGTTCACAACTCTCAGGTAAAGAGCATCTTCGCTGCTCCCCTAGTTATGGTAAGTTTGGGGTGTGTCACCATCCCTAACACTACTGGGGTAAGGCAAGCATAAGTTGCAAGAGGCACCTTGGCAAAAGGTCTTAATGCATGTTTGTATTACCACAGTCTCTGGACCATGTGTGCTTTCTCTGCATTTCACCTAGCTTTTCGCCCTTCCACCCTTCCTGGAGGAACCCACCCAGCAGGACAATAAGGGATGCTGCCCCTTTAAAGCTGGAATGAGTGTTTCCTCTTGGTGAGAAAAGTAAATCACGCTATAGTGAGTTGAGCTTTGAAAAAAGCACCCATCCATTAAAGTTCATGGATCCCTGTTCCCAGATTGTCCCTCCCCTGGCTATGTCTCAAGTTACAGCCTTGTACAATCCAAGTCTAAATAATATTCACCATGATAAATGACACCATAACTCCGATATCCACAATCAATCTTTGCTTTAAAGATACATCCATCTTCAATAATGTTGATGGGGATTCTGTAAAATGGGAAACGTGACTGTTTTCCCGACCTCCTAACAGTGGGGGAAGGAAGCTGTGAGTGATGGCTGTCAGCCCACATCTGGCTGAGAAAATAAATTAGCCTTATGTAGACAAATGAAAGGGCCAGCTCTGCCTAAGAAACAGCCTCTCCTGAGCAGAGGCTAATTTATAGGACTTCTTTCTGGAAAGTTCCTGGCTGAGGCAACAGTCCTCTTTGCTATCTCTTTAAATGATATCTGATGCTGTAAATAACCTCAGTGGGGTAGAAACTACACAAAGCACAAGGGGAAAGATGAGAGAAACAATAACTTTTCTCACGTTCTCACACACAATTAAAAACGCAAAACCCTAGTCATGGAGGAGAGAAGAAAAAAAGTTTATTTTAGCCAAAAGCTTTTATAACTCAACAGTGTGCTCTCCCCTGGCATCTCCCTACCTCCTCCATTTCACTTTTGGGTTGTTTTCTGGTTACTTCAGGATTCCTATAAAAAATTAAACAATCCAGGGTTAAAAGCAGCTCTTTCTTTTCCTCCTCAAAAACGTCCTTTTTAGCAAGTTTTGACACCCGAACCTCCTCACTGTCTTTACTCAGGCAGTAATGGGATTACAAATCTTAAGCACCAGAGGAAAAAGAAAAAACGTCTATTGGGTTTTAGTAGGTGGTTTCAAAAATAGCCTGGTGTAAAACACTTATTAGGCAAGCTCTAAAATAAACATAAAAGCAAACTTCTGCCTGAGAGGAGGGGAAAACCTACTTATTTTCATACAAGGGAGACACTTTATCGCTTGTTCTTTATGTCTCTGACCTTGTCCTGCTGAAGGAAACCTTAAGGCTTTAATTCTTAGTCCCTCCGAAAAACTGAGGAGAGGAAGGAAGAATGTGCTTTATGTGGGGGAAGACGGAAGTCTGTGGGGATGTACCCACACAGAGTTTGGGTCTTTGTGTCCAGTCTCAGAAAAATCAGGGGTTTGGTTCCAGAACCTTCTCTCCAGCTTTTGCAGCAGTGGCTGTGGGCTGCCGTGGGGAGGGTTAATTCTGTGAAGGTTGAAGGACTTACAGTAACGCTGTGAAGACAGAAACATCACAGGCTTTCCTGGCAAGGGGCTCACAAGGGTAGGAGGGACTGCAAAATGAACTCTCTCAGGCTTTGTCGGCTGCCTTTCCCAAGGCCCAGCCTGGCCCCTTTGATAAATGACACATGTCATTCTGTCAGGGGCTGACAGTGCAGCTGGGAGGGCCGGTGATGTATGGATCCAGTGAAAAGGAAATCAACTTTTTGGCACCAAGTGAGGCTGTGCCCTGTGTAAGGATTTTGTTTCTCAAAAAGTGAAAGATAGATTTAGGATTAGGGGGAAAAAAAAAGTTGAAAACAGATTGAACGACAGCTTACACTTAACATAAATTAACTCAGTAATGGTGAAATGTGCTAGTCTGTGATAAATAAAAGCTACATTAGTCAATTATTAATCACACTCTAACTTGTAGCCAAAACCCATGACTTAAATCTGGGGCCTGAGCTGCCTCACAAACAGATAAGACAGTGTCTGAAAGATGTCTTCCAGGCATTAATCGGAAAGGAATCAAAGGCTTAGTGGGCTGACCAGTGGGAATGGGTGGAAGGTTCTGGAAATGCACCGTGGGACGAGTGGGGAGCAGGAGAAAAAAAAAGAATTCTTTGCAGACACAGAATATCTACTGACTGCTTAATGAAAATTAAACAGCTACATCCAAATTCTTTCTTCCTTTCTTTCTTTTTGGTATCAGTACTTACTTGGTTTGAATATTTAAGACATTTGTACACTGCAAATGAATGTTTATATTTGTTGATATGACTTTGCCTTGAAAATATGTGGCCAGTTTGCCCTACTGTGCTAGCTACAGCTTTTCAATCTGATTCTTGCTAAAAGGATTTTCATAGAGATAGCCATTTCCTCCAAAATAATTGTTCAGCACAGGGTATAATTTAAGCCTCATATTTTTACCAAATGGATTGACATCTGACATGAACACAGACAAAAACAAAGGGGCCAAGTGCACAAAAACCCGACCTTAACCAAAAGATTCTCATTTGGCAAATTCTAAGCAATTCACACAGACCAAAAAAAAAAAAAAAAAAATCAGTAAGGGAAACCTACTGTCGAATAATGTATGGCTTTGAGATGAGTCTTCACAGCAAACAACATTAAATAAAACCCACGCTAGAATGTGTTCTTGAATTTACTCTCTGCAGTGTACACAACGGTCACAAGTCAACACATGCATCTCTCTTGCAGAAAACCCTCCCCTGTGTGGGAATGGGTGTGGAAGGTTCTAGAAGTTCAGCATGAGTGCGTAGAGAAAAAAACATTCCTTGGAGACACAGATTACCCACTGACAGTATTATAGCAGTGTAAGATGGCCATTTGTCCTGTCATCAACATTGTGTGTTGATAAAGTTATTTACCACGAGAGTGGGATCTCAATTTCTTGCATCCCAAAAACCTACTGAGGGGAAACTTCTGATGCTCAGAAGGCCAAACAGAGGTTATGGAGTAAGAAAGAATGCACAGAATGGACCAATTTGGGCCAATGAAGTGACTACAGTGGAGAACTGGCTCAGAGAAACATCAAGGAGAGCAGTATCCAAGGGCCATCCCAAGTCCAAACTACCAGAAGTCCTAGAACTCTTGCCCGTAACAATCTTCTGAGCTCAAAGGTTTCATCTAATGTCAAACACTCAATGTCCAAGAAGTCTCCAACTCAAAATTCTCCATGTTTATAAAACAAATGGAATCATTTTTTAAGAAATCCAGTCATGTTTCCATCTTCTGTGATTAAGGATGAACCTGAAGCCAGCCAATGTCTCCCAAGGCTCTGTGCACATACCATCACACACACACACATGCATGCACACGTGTGCACACACACACGAGGATTCCACCCATACAACTTCTGGGTCTTCTGTGTGGTGACATATTTCCATATGCCTCCTCTTGAAAAATGGCAGAAGGGCACAGAAGTTGTTGATTTCAGCTTACTTCCAATTTTATAAGTAAAAATAAACTCGAATTTTACCACAAGGAAAATCTCTAAGTACAATCAGCTTCCAAAAAACACAGACAGCTGTTGCTTCATCACCAGAAGTTCCTCATTATCCTCCAAGTCAGAAGTGCCACCAAACAGGTTAAAAGGGTTGTGGAATGGTGAAGCTTTGGAGATCTCCAATCACTTTACCCCCACATTTACAGATAAGGAAACTAACACTCAGAAAGATGGAGGAAAAAAGAAATGACTGAAAGAACAAAGAACCAAGTTTCCATCCATACTGAGTGTTTTTGCCCCAGAATATTCTGCTGCTGCTCTTGAATCAATTAGACATTGACCTTCTGAATTTAAACATGTACTATTAACAGGCAAGCTCCAAATGGACTGAAAATGTTTAAAAGTCCCTAAAGCCAACGGTTCTTAGATGGCTATGTCTAAGAATATGATGGGGGCGGGGAGGGATCATACATTAAAACATAGGCTGGTGGTTAAACTTCTCCCTTCCTCTAACTGAAATATAATTTTTTTAGTCCATAAAAAATTCAGATAGTGTGCAGAATGTTTATATATGACCAAGGTCTCTCTTTAAAAGGTTTATACTTTTACTTTATGACCTGTCCTTGATTTGACACTTCCGCTCATCAGAAAGGGATTTATAAAATAATCCTGAAGGTAAGGAGCGGACATCTGTCAGGGACTAGCTGGGTTCCACTCTGAGAAATTTAAGAAGAGAAAGAAATCCTGTTAAGCTCTCTTTAGTCACCAATAGACTTCAAAGGCAATAATTAAAGAAGACAGACGTCATAAAACATAAATTTATGTCTCTTTTAATAATGCGCAAGCACTGTAGTGTGTAAAACATCTATTAGGTGGAAAGAACAGGAAAACGTTCCAAGAAGAAATATCTATGTTTTGTTTTGGAGTATTCTCCTTTTTTAAAAAAGGAAAAGTGAGGATTTTTTTTTTTTTTTTACACAAGTTTAAACCCAAGTCTTTGAAAACCTTTGCCATCTGTGGGTACATGAACTACGAATGACCCCAGATGATTTGCACTCTGCTCAGAATCCCTCAGAAAGCACGAGAAAAAGTATCATTAAGGATGACTGATGACTGCCAGTCATGCTTGACCTCACCCAGGCTTTGGTCTCGGCCTCAGTAATAAGCTGTCCTTTATTAGCACCAACACTCCATAAAAGGGGTGTGTTTAGTCACAGGATAGTGGCCTTCTAATGCCCATTGCTTCTCCCTGAAAGATTGATTAGTGCTCGTTTTTACTGCCTTCACAGCAGACAGGGACTGCGGGGCAGAGTGCGGGGCCTAGGAGGCAGCCTGGGAGAAACCACAAACTAGAGGGCTAGAAAGAGCCTGGCTGGAAAGTAAAGGGGAGGGATTTTTTTCCATAAAGAATCTTCTTTTCAAAAAAAAAAAAAAGACCCAGCCCACAAAACCATATATGCATTCAATTCCAGGGCCTGGGAAAAAAAAAAAAAAAAGAGGCTGAGGAGGCAACCACCCTACGCATCTAAATGAAACAGAGGGAGCCACTAAGTACTAATGTGTCTTAAACAGGGCGGATTCTGGCCACCACGGTTCCCTCTGAAATCCACAGCTCCAAGCCAGTCGCTGGGGAGACACATCTACAGGAGGCTTCATAGTCAGCCTGACACCAAAATCCCAAGATGTAATTACTACCCATTAACACCGAACATGTGCGAAGCTAAAAATTCTCCCCTGGACGAGCGTGTCAAACCTATCTACTGCCTCGGTATTAAACCACTGAATTACTTTTAAGAAGCAATTGCTATAGAAACCGGCCAACGAATTTAGACCCATAAAGTCTCCACGCGCCCCGATATCCCGGTAACCGCCTGCACCCTTCTGAAGGTAACCTTGCGCCTTGAGCTCCCAGGGGACAAGGATGGCGGACACGTGCCCCGTCATCTCCGTCCCCATCCTTGTCACCGCGCTGAACTACCCGACGCTCCTGTCCTGAAGTGCTGGCGAGGACGCTGCTGCGACATGGACTTTCGGCGGGTGCTCCACAGAAGGAAGAAAACGCCTTCCCAGGAGGGTCGCCTCCACGCCAAGTCCCGTCTAATAAACAAATTTAGCTCACAAGGTGATGAATCTGCAGAAACCTTTTGGGAGTAAGCCAGACTCTCCGTAGTCTAATGCCTTCAGCCAGTTACTCCCAGAAATTTAGCCAAACACCACCACAAGATTCTCCTCAGAAAACTGCTTGAGAAGCTTGGGATTAGGTTACCATGGCAGGCGCCTCCTGGACTTGAACTAGTTTCCAGAAAAATAAAAGAAAAAAAAAAGTTGGGGGTTGGGGTGGAGGAGTCTTTGAGGACTAGGTTGCAATAGAGCCCACCTGGGCAAACAGCCTCTTAGTATAAAAACTAAAGTCAAGAACTGGAGAGTAAGCCGAGGTCACAGGGGACAACGCCACTCGCCATGATCTTGGGGTCCGCGGCGGAGGTCAACAGCCCAGAAGGGGAGCCTGGACCACCGCGGCACCCCTCGCACCAGCTGCCACAGGAACTCGGGGCAGAATGGGAGGACTTGCAAGTAGACAAGACCCTTTGTCATCATTGTACTTTTAAGTTAGTCTCCTTTGTATGCTTTCGAAACACTTAATTTTTTCCAGAAAATGAAGAGGAGAGAGACATCCTGAAGACTACCTCTTGCCGCCTACCCTTCTCTTACCTATGGGATTTTTCTCGCTGCCTTTTTCCAGAATGCATGCCTCTGACTGATCTTACCATGGACAGAGAATGAAGAGTTCAATACCCGCCGAATAAAGTAAGGTGACTTTTCTACCAAGCTAAATAAAACGCAGCAAAGCAGCACCAGGCGCCTGTACGATACTGGCAAGAGAGGAGTAGCTGCAGACCTTTTGGGCTACTTCCCTTCACTCCCTCCACCCCTGCCACGGATTATGTTCATTAATGTTACTACTAGTGTTTCACATGGGATGCCTTGAGTATGCACAATTTGAATTACTTCCTAGACGACTCAGAATATGTATTCCCTACGACTTTTGAGTTTGTTCACCCCAATTTTAAATTTATAAAAAGAACTATGTATAGACACTTATTCTCAAAGTTTGGGGGCAGTTGAAGGAGACAAGAGGCAGCCTAGTAGATGCAAAGTATTGGTTTCCATGACATTAGCTGCCTGTGTTTGGTGTTTCTGGAGTGTCTTCCCAAGGAACAAGAAAGCAGAAGGCAGATATGCTCTACTGTTATTTCATGTAGTGAAGAACGGAAGTAGGGCCGGCTCTAACAGAGTATTACACAGTTTACTGCATTAATAATAGGATGCCCGCTGCTGTGACACGCTCTGCACTTGAAATAAATATTAGTCACAATACTTAGGTTTTAAATCCATATATTTTCAGGCTGAGCTGTAACAATGACACGGGCCCCGGTGATGACTTGCCAATAAGGCATATTAACCATTTTGAAAAGCGCCTTCTTGCCCCCCCTCCCCCAGCCCTCGTTGGTATGTCATGCCATTTCTTGCTATGAATCTTGCAGCTGGCTTTTAAAAATAGTAAAATGTAATAAATACAGGTTTCTGAAAAGTTCACATTCCCAAGTCAGAATGTATACTGACCTTCACTGCTGATTTAATTTATTTCATTACAGGATCTTGCTGAAGATGCACTTTAAACTAAAAACAGAGGCTCTTTTATATAGCCCAACTTCCCAAAATTCTATTCAGTCCATTCTCATCATTCGCTTCTATTTATCCACGCCTTCCAGCAGGCTTCAGAGTGGAATTTTTAAGCATGTAAGTACTTGACCTATATTTACCATATGCTAATTTCCTCCAGAAAGTAGCTACAGAACACACCTTTTAAAATTACAGCTAGCAAGTTGAGGCAGAAAGGCCCATATTTCAAATTTGGAAATGCATATCAGATTCGATATGTAGATGGTGCATGCTGGCCCTGCTGGTAAGCAGAAAGGGAGCCCTAAGAAGCAGCACTCTGACTAGCAGCGTGGAGGGACTCAACTTGGCTATTTTCCTGCAGAATGCGCCGCAATCACAAGAATAAGGAAATCCTGTGTTTTATTTTGCAGAGAAAATAAAAATAGCAAAATCTACGATCATGTAATTGATTCGTGACTCTTCCCCTCTCCTTTAAAAACAAAAAGCTCAGTGCTTTCTTATGTTAGCAAAGAATTTCAGAAAGACACAATGGACATAGGAAGAAAAAAATGTCTATCATCTAAAAAAAAACCTGCTTACTGCTGCAGCAGTGTGAGTGAACAACAAAAGCAAAGCCAGAAATGAGAGCCGGAGAAACATGAAAAGGTTAAACAAGCAGCTTAGCTAATAAGCCTTCTTCAGAAATATGAAGTGAAGAGAGCATCAAAGTTGTGATTTGACCTTAATGTTTTAGTTTCATTTTACTGTGAAACAATGGAATCCATAAACAATTTAACGCTAATTAAAATAGAAATCCAATCCAGATATTCCCAAACCAGAATTTCCAAGCAGGTGATTACTTAATAGTGACAGAACCAAACCATAACTGAACTCAAAAACCCCTCTAGAAATGATCAGCTTTTCCTTACCTGACAATAACCATTACAAATGAAAATGGGAGGCCTGTTTATTCCAATTCCCAATAACCAACATGGTTGGGCTTTTCTAAGTACATGGGTTTAACAGCATTATTTCCCCAATGAAGTTAAAACACCGTGGTTCATTCTGCTCATACCATTCACTATTTTTCTGTCACCTAAGAAAAGAGATGCACGAAGAAACCAAATCTTTTTGGCGGGGCGGGGGGAACGCTGTCAACTATCACTTTATACATACGTAAAGTATAGTGTTTTAAATGCAGAAGAACCCTGCATAGATTTCCATGCCTCTGTAAGACTCCTCTAGTAGTAAATATTAACAAACTGAATTTTAAAATGTAACAGAACTCTTCTTTGTGCAGTTTTCTGTTTAAAAAAAAAGTGTGAGGCCCTTTACTCCTGAGACTAGTGGAGCTTTTAAATTTCAGCCTGGGTTACGTAAACAATCGGATAGCACGGCATCCCAACAGGCCTCAGGGTTTGCC